>CATIWK010104961.1:0-15507 GCA_949634005.1 Mallotus japonicus
AATTGCTTTCGTCTTTCACAGGTTCTCAAGGAAAAGTGGATATAAAGAACATTTGCAAGGAGTGTAGGCACCATGTTCCTTTGTTAGATATATAGAAGAAGAAGTGACTAAGCAAGGAATAAAGGAAGATTTTGGCAAGGAGAGTTGTTAGTTGTAGAAGAAGCACATTACTTGTCAACGTTTTGCTATATGAAAATGGTATTTGCAAACAAAATAGGGAAGTACCATCTTGGCAGAACAATCGGAGAAGGGACATTTGCCAAAGTTAAACTGGCTGTGGATAGCACAAATTCGCATCACGTTGCAATCAAGATCATCGATAAGCACATGGTTGTAGAAAGTAATCTCAAGTCCCAGGTTAATTTCCATTTTCAGATTTGTTCGATGCTTTCTTCTTTTTCTAGATATTCTCTCTTAGTTAAAGCAATTTGATTGCCACAGTATTCAATCTGTCTCATTCTGATGATTGAAATGGTAATTTCAGGTGCAAAGGGAAATAAGAAACATGAAGCTTCTGCATCACCCCAATATTGTTCGGATAAATGAGGTTCCTTTCCATTTTCATATGGTCTCAACTAAATTTCTTGTCATAATAGTTTTCTTACCTGTCTATACCTTCTTTTCGATGACTTGCAATCACAGGTTATTGGCACAAAGACAAAAATTTATATTGTAATGGAATATGTATCAGGGGGGCAGCTGTCAGACAAGTTGGTAAGGAACTAAACCTGCAGTTCAAAATGGTGTTTTTGACTTTTGAATTGGTCTTAATAATTTGCCATTTCTACCCCTGTAACCCCTGTTTACACAGTCTTATGCCAAGAAACTAAATGAATCAGAGGCAAGAAAACTGTTCCAGCAACTGATCGATGCAGTTGACTACTGTCACAACAGAGGAGTTTATCACAGAGATCTAAAGGTCAATAAAACGCCATTACTCTTAACAATATTTATCAATTTTCTAGAGAAAGCATAGTTTAGTAACCAGTGATCTTGTGTGCAGCCAGAAAACTTGCTATTGGACAATAAGGGAAGATTGAAAGTATCTGACTTTGGACTAAGTGCATTGCGCAAGGTACCAATAACCTAGCAATATTTCTTCTATTTATGCTGTTTCTCAGTAAGACTTAACTTGTAAAATTTTTTCATGGGTGTTTGCTAAGAGCTTTTGTTGATTGACAGCATGGTGACATTCTAACTACAGCATGCGGTTCTCCGTGCTATGTGGCACCTGAGGTCAGAAGCTAGGTTCAATTTTTTTTCTTTTTTTTTTTCCCTAACACAAGATTCAATTCCTCCTAGTAACATGCGAGAAAAGAAAAAGGGGAGTTTAAAAAGTACATAATAGCCTTCCTCATACCCAAATTCCCCTCAGTATTAAAGCCGATGATTCATCTTTTGCTGCACAGCTTCTGGCAAATAAAGGGTATGATGGAGCAGCAGCAGATGTTTGGTCATGTGGAGTAGTCCTTTTTGAACTACTTGCTGGTCATCTACCTTTTGATGATCGAAATCTTATTGCGCTATATAAGAAGGTATACTTCTGTGTAACTCTTGTGTATGTAAAAGAAAAAGAAACAGCAGTTCACTGACAACCATGCATGTGTAAAGATATCTCAAGCAGAATATACAAGTCCTCCATGGTTTACCGGAAAGCAAAAGAAACTAATATCAAGGATACTCGACCCAAATCCTAAAATGGTATGACCAGCCAAATATTTTATGCTTGTAAGCATTCGAAGAAGTTCATAAAGTAATAATTCATCATTACAGAGAATAACAATACCAGAGATTATTGAAGATTCATGGTTTCAGACGGATTATATGCCTTCCTGTGGATATCAAAATGATGAAAAAATCAACCTGGACGATATTGCTGCTGCTTTTGATGTAATTGAGGTATACGCTTGTACATATTAAGAAAGTGAGTTTCATGGCTTTGAAATAAACAACTGATATTGTGGTAGGAGGATGCTGTGGAGAAAAAAATGCCCAAATCCTCAAGTTTCATAAATGCATTCCAATTAATAGCAATGTCACACGACCTTGATTTATCAGGTCTATTTGAAGAACAGGTAAGTTCAGAATTCAAATTTACTATATTCTAACCTCCTTGGTTCAATTGAAAAAATGTAGCAATTTTTTCTCTTATCCAGGAAGATAAGAAGCAGAGAACAAGATTAGGATCCAAGCACACAGTAAATGAAACCATAAAGAAAATAGAAGCTGCTGCAATGGATGTAAGTCTGTCAGTTGAGAGGATGAACAACTTCAAGGTAAATCTTGCTGGATTCCAGATTCTCCACCAATTAGAATTTCTTTTTTACAAGAAGTTTTTAAGTTTACAGCAGAATAAATGACCATACAACATTATATTAGATGAAGATGCACAAACAGACAATGACCAGATACACCAGATCATACTATGACCTATCAGCAGAGGTAATGAATTGTCCTATTCTTCCTGCAATACGTCAAAGAAGCATAAATACAAAGAAATCTCAACATTGTTTGTAAAAATGTCAGGTAATTGAAGTAGCTCCCACCAATTGCGTTATAGAAATATCAAAATCAGCAGGCGAGCTAAGAATGTACACAGAGGTATAATTTGTTAAACTTGATTACGTTTTCAGAAAAAACAAATATTTACTAATATCTGTAGATAAATGGCTACTGTTGAGCTTACAACAGATTTTTTTTTTGTGAACAGTTCTGCAAAAGCTTATCAAGTTTATTAACAGAGAATTCAAGTGCATCATTGCAAATGCAAGAGTCAAAAGAAATAGGCAATAGAAGCAATAACACGCAAGAAACAGGAAGGTATTGCATAGCCAGATTTAAATGTGTAATAGATTGCAAATTCAAGTGTACTGAATCTTTCAATTGTGCAGCTCTGAAAAGAAAAATAACAGAGAGAGAGGATATTCATCCTCTTGATGCTGGATTTCCCTCAACTCCATATTGCCTACCATTTTAGAGTGCTAAAGGAAAATAAATACATCATGCTGCAATAGATGCTAGCAGTGCAAAACCACAGAAGAAATCACAAGCGTTGTAAAATATCAAGGCATGATCTTTCTCATAGTAAAGATGTTTGCTTGCATCAAATGCAACTATGTGTGCTTTCTCGTTTTTCTCTTTCTCCTTTCTGTCTGCCACTGTATAATACAATCTCACTCAAAGATTCATAGTAGATGAGAACTACCAATTAAATTTTTTGAATGAAATCAACACAAAAAATTCCTTTTTTCCTTCATTAGTTCAAATTCAGCTGATTTTTCATTGTTTATCCTTTGCCATGACATAATGACAAAGCAAGATTAGAAAGCAAGCATTTCTACCAAGCAATGTTAACTGGCCATTTAAATCAGTTAGATATGCTCATGGTTGAATTTATATTCATATAATCATTGCCATAGCATTAATTTTCAGAGGAAAGTAATGGATGAATATGCTTCAAAGTTGTCTCCAGAAATCAAAGAGTTGAGTTGTGGATTAGATCCATATTCATAAACATATGGTCTCTGAACAAAAAGAAAAGGTTGACAGAAATCCTAGCTCTATTATGACAATAGATCGTACAGTAGGTGTTTACAATGACGCTTCTCACACCAACAACAGCAGTTTCATAACTGCCGTAAACTTACTACTAATAGCATGAACGCTACCATCAGCATCAGCATCACCATAACCGCCACCATCAGAAATTTTGAATCATTGCTGTAAGCACAATTGCTATCATGGTCATTATCATCATAAAAATAAGCATTGCCACCTTCCCATCACTAACTCTGTATTGAGAGGTGCTCCATGGTATCAAGATCAACAAACTGGACCACTTCTTTTCATCATCTACCACATTTATCCAATCATTGCCTATTGCATCAAGCAAAGCCCTTTCTTTTACCTCAGAGACAACAAATGTCTTAAAAACAATATTAAAACTATTAGAGTTTAGTTTTTGTTCAACTGTCATGTACTCAATCCAGTTGTCTGTTCTAATTTTATGATCATTGTTCGTGTTATAAATATATATAGACTAACAAATATTGTTCCAATTTTTTTTTATTTTTTTTAGCTAAAGTTGCTTCATTTTCTTTTGAAATTTGATTTTAACGTTGTCTGGTAGATCAATTTCATCCATGCTTGCTAAAAATATAACGAACTATTTGATTTTTTTTTTTCAATAAGGTCATTATTGTTATTTCTTTATTTTATAAGTTAGGGTACATTTGGATTGGGGTTATAAAAAAAAAAAAATGAAGTGTAACAGTTATAGGTTTAAAAAGAGTAACAATTATAGGTCTAATAGCTAGATTGTTAACCTCGTTAGGTAAATTAAAGGTTATGGATAAGATGTTAATGCAAAATTATTTTTTTAAAAAAACTGTTAATATAATTAATATACTTTATATGAAATAATAAAATTATATGAATAAATAAATTATTGTATTATTAAATTTTTTATAAGCAATAAAAGTTAATTTTAAAAATATTATAGAATTAGAAAAAAATCATTAGAAAAAAAATTATGAAGATAAATAAATAAATATATAGACACAAAAAATTGGAATAAATTTCATGCAATCCAATTAATAAAGAATAAAATTAAAATTGCCTATAACAATTAGCTTATTGATTATTTGATATAATTTTTTATATATGAAATTCAAAAAGGTGAAAATAATATTTAGTTAGTAATAGTATTTATCAATTCATAAGTATTCTCATAAGAATTTGCATGAAAATTGAAAAAATAAACATATACAAGTGGCAATAATAAAATAAAATATAAAAAAAAATGATATCGAAATGGTAAAACCAACATAAAAAATCTACAAAAAAAAAAAAAAACTTAGATTAATTTATACATTTTTTATGAATTTGATTTGTAACTTACCAATGTAGAAAAAATAAAAAGAGAAGTGATTACAGGATATACAAAGAAATAATAAAAAATGAAAATTTTTTAATTTTTCCAATAAAGAATTTTATTTTACAGGCCTTTAACCAATCCCTACCCAGGTTAATAAAAATGAACTTAACTGGGTTAATTGTTAAGGGGTTAACTATTAACCTTAACATTCTAAAATTTTAACAAACAAGGGTAAAGGAGGTTAGTACATTACAAGAGGAACACTTACCCTCTTTGAACTCCGATCCAAACATAGCTTTAACCAAAATTTTATAGCAAGGTTATACAGTGACTTTACATACAAATTATGAAAACAACAAAGTAACCATAAAGACACCAATTTTATATGTTCAATAAGTAAGAATGTCCTGCAATATATTCTTAAATATTTACTTAGTTATCATGTACGAAATTCTACTAAAATCTAGAGTACTGATTCTATTGGAAAAAAAAAAATAAAAATTTTGTGATTTTATTGTAAAAATTAAAATTGGTGATTGTACTGAATTTTACAGGTAATTTCAATGAAGTGAGACTGATTTGTTTGACTAGTAAGACTTGTCAAATTCACAACAGTAAGGTTTCAATGTTGACTGCGATTTGTCAAATACCTAAAGGATCATGCGCTAATACCCTAAAGTGTTCACTTTATTGATTTTTGAGCAATTCTTGCCTCAAAAAAAGCCATTTTTGTTTTGAAAAAGCTTTTTCTTTTAATGTCAAAACCTCAAATCAGCTTAAACTAAACATTGCCCAAAATTAAATAATGCAAAGCCAACAAAAACAAATCATTTGCAAATTTAAAGATGTAATTTTTACAAGAATCTGAAATGAAGAAATTATTATAAAGTTATACCAAAACACTTAATTAATTCAAATTTCACATCACCAAAGAAAATCTAAGTGAATTTGAAGAAGTTGATGTTGAAATGACGAAGGAAAGATCTTTCCCAGAAATTTTTAGCTTTTTATTCCCACCTAAATCAGTAATGGTCATTGTGGTCATTGCTTTGTATCTAAATTATCCTGTATTATCTAAATCATCCGTGAAGCAACATCTAGGTCAAAGCTACCTCATTTTCTATCACTAGTTCTTTTCTGTTACATGTGTTGTGTGTGTGTATATATATATATATATATATATATATATATTGAGATCATTTGTATATCATTGGCACATATAGAGATGAAATTTAAATATTTAGGTATCTACAATTTATAACATTCAAAATAAATTAAAAAAAAAAATCATTAGCAGGACATTATCAATCCTAAATCTTTAAAATTTCCATCTCTATTAAACCTTTATTGTAGTTAATATGCTGATCTTGTAATTGAATCTTTCTATTTACTTAACAACTAGATCAGGATTCATATATATTTACATATTTTTGTTTACAGTAGTACTAAATTCCTAAAAGTGCAATTGTCACAAAAGTGGCCTGAGTACATGCAAGTTTAATTAAATTTTTACAAACTAAATTAGGCTCATAACCACTAAGACTAGTTTAGTGATGAAGCAGCTATGATTTCAAAAACTTCAAACAATTAGACAGGATTTATAAACCATCCCAGAGAAGAATTAATTGAATCTTGCTACCACTAGAAGGAAGTCTCACCTATTTGATGATAGCCAACAACATTTATAGCCATATGACATGGTTCCTTCACCTGAAAATGAGACAGGAAAGAGGAGGAAAAAACAGAAGCCCACATGACCAACATAATCTTGTTGATATTTCCCAAACATATGAGAATGCAGGCATGAAAGAATTAGGTGAAGCGAATTCTTCAAACAAGTAGGATACAGGCCTTAACCATGTCACCGGCACTGAATTACCACTATAATGCTTAAAATTTGGCAAAACAGAAAAGTAAAACAAGAATTATAACGTTTGAAAGAAAAAAGAATATACAAGGTAAAAACAAACAAACAAACCACCTATAAGGATATAGATTGCAATAATTTTATTACTCATATTAACTTCTCATTGAATCCAAAATATATGCTGCAATTTCTTAATTTATGACATGTTTATGGTACAAAGAAATAGAAGAAAACAAACCCATCATCAAATCACCAACTGGGAAAGACTGAGTAGTGAATAGTTAGAGAAGGAAGTTATCTATCATATGGAAAACCACATCAGCACCATCAGAATTTAACCAGTATGTCTTCACCTGAATGCATCAACAATATAACAAAATATAAGAACACAAAGCATTAAGCATTGTTGGACGTTTGTCAATTTCTAGAACAGAAAACCACATGCAAACTATTGGAATTTGAAAATGAATGTCTTGAAAGAAAATATATTTTAGAATACCAATCCAAACAGCAGAGCATGAGCATTTCTTATTACAATTGAAGCACTAATCATTAGGTGTGTTTTAGTTAGATATGCAGTTTACAATTAAAAGAAAATGGTAAAATAAAATTTAGAACAATAGAGAAAGAAAAATGATGAAACTAAAGCTTCTACCCAGTGCCTGTCTGAGTTCTGGATCAGCATGACTATCATAAAGACAAAAGAGCACAACTAATATAGTATGGGCGCAACAGAACTTTTCAAATATTTTAGTAGCTAAAATGTGCTTAAGTGTCTAGTTGCAGTAATCTTTTTCCAATTTTACTTTGATAAATATCATATATACATTTAGGATTTCTTAAATGTGTATGAAATACAGAACATTATTAATTAATAGAAAGTACATCTTCGCAACATTTATGCATTAGCAATAGTAAAATATATACATACACATAAAACAAGATATAAAACTTATATTCCAATATGTTTGTTGCAAATGTTGAAATGCACTTAACGCCAAATACAATTAATAAGAAAAACCCCACAATTTAGCCCTTGATTTTTAATTTTTTGCTATTGAGTCATATGATTCAAGACATTCTGCACTGAACAGCTAAAGCAATTGATTTGTACCTACCAAGCAATTTTTGTTAACTTGGAAGAATTAGTTAATACTAATATTCAATTCAGTTATAACAATAGCAGCCATGTCCTCCAAGTCCAACAGCTGATGACATGGTGGATGATGTAGCTTCATCGAAACATTTTAATTTAACTTTTAAATTGATAATTTGTATAATTTTTTTTTAAAAAAAAAAAGCAAAATAAATTTATTGGTATTTTACAAAAATAAGAATAAATAATTTTTATTTTTGCACTGAAAATTTTAAAAAACATGAGCTTATACATTAATTTATTTTATAACAAGTTATAATTAATTAATACAAAAGTATAATATACCAAAAAAATCTTCAAAAAGCCACATCATCTATCAGGTTATGTGATAGTTGATGTCATCACTAAGTTAAACAATGATTTTAAATTTTACCAGGTCATCAAAATTGGACTTAGCAGGCCCAAATTTATAATGTGACCAGGTCATCAAAATTGGACTTAGCAGGCCCAAATTTATAATGTGAAGGGTCCAAAACGACATGACTTCAGTTAGAGGGAAGCCATTAAAAGTTCAGGGGAAAAAGTATGAGCATTTTTCCAAATTAAGAAGATTATAAAATTGCCTCAGTAGTAAAGAATTTGATCTCAATATTTACTACTTTTATGTGATTTTAAACAACTTAATACCATTACCTATTGGGCACCTAAAGCAAATTCATAAATATAATCATTTGAAAGCATTTACAATATGTTTTATCAACAAAAAATTCAATTGAGGAATACCACTAACTATAATGTGCAACGTACATGACAAAATGGTGAGTGGTAGAGTAACACCATGGTAAGGCATAAGTCATCGGTTCAAATCCAATAAGGGGCTTTGGCCTTTTTTCTTTTTTCTTATTTTTTTATTTTAATTTAATAAAAATAAAAAGAAAAAACCAACGGTAATATTCCTATTTGATAATATTTCTATTTGAAGAGGGGATAGAAATATTGTTGATATTTGTCATAAAAAAGTAAGAAACTCTAGAATTTTAATTCATTCTAAAAAACAAATTCAAAATAAGAAACTCTAGAATTTTAATTCATTCTAAAAAACAAATTCAAAATGTTAAAATAAAAAAATTAACATTATACATTACAATGATTTATACCATATCAATACTCTAATAATATTATATTAATATATTATATTAATAAATTAATAATATAATATAATGATTATAATGATATTAATAAATATGAATTATTAATAAATATAATATTAAATATAATTTAATAAATATAATATTTTAATATAATCAATTATAATATAAATAATATAATTACATAAATATAATTACAATATAATTAAATAATATTATAATAAAATTATAATATAAATAATACTATAATTAAATATTATAAGTAATATAATTATTATAATTAATATAATTATAATATAAATATAAATAATTTATAATTTAAATAATATAATTTATAATATAAATAATATAATTATTTTTGCTAACTAAAATATTAGTATATCTTAAAATATTAGTATATTTTTAGAAAATATTAGTATATTTATAAAATTATAGTATAGTCTATTTTGATTAGACTATATTTTATTTATTTAGAAAATATTCTACATAGATAGAAAATATTATATATATAATATATTCGAGAATATAATTACAAAATTATAAATTATAAAGTTATAAAATTATAAAGTAGAACATTTGTTTATTATATTAAAATGAATAATGATAAATTGGATCTTAAATCGCCAAATTCTCTTATTTAACTTTATTCCAATCAAATCAATTGTAAAGATTAAATATATAATTAATATAATATAATTAAAATAAAAAATAAATATAAATTAAATTATATAAATTAATAAATTATAAATTGATTTATATTATAATTATAAATGAATAAATTAGAAATTGTTATATAAATTATTAAATTAACAAATAAATTATATTAATAAAAGAATATAATATAATTAAATTAATAATTGAATATAATTCAAAAATTAATATATTAAAATTAAATATATTTAAGCGCGCGCACACCAAAAAAAAGAGAGCAAGGAAAATGTCTCAATATAAGAGCCCAGTCCTATAGTGATATTCACATATGTCCTTTCTTTCTTTTTGCCATTTTTATATGTTCAGTGCATCCGATTTCGATTTAAATAGTTGCTCCAAATTGTTCCATAGAAAATTCCATCAGATAACAATTTTGCAAATTCACTAGTAGAAAGACAAGGCTCTTTTTATGGAAACTAACTTTTCAGGCAAGTTGCATGATTCAACTTTAATTATCTCTACCTCTCAGTACCTCCCATTTTACTTTAAAATGACACTAAACACCAAGCTATTGAAAGAAAGCCTAAAAATAAAAAATGTGAGGTGTACAGCGAATAAAAATATGTACAATCAAAACTAGAGCCAGAACAAATAAATCAATCAGTTAAGTTCTAACGAGAAAGAAATAAAAATTGAAAGTTAAATAGACCATTTAATTATGGAACTTGCCTGGATGGTACTATGGGCAATATACCGCTGTCCGCTTTTATGAAAGCTAACATCTATGCGTTCCCAAGGCACTTGAGTGAGACCTTTTATCATCTCCTCTACAAGTAGACCAAGTATTAAATGTAAAAGCAAGAAGAATAATGTAGAAAGGGAAAATTGGAAAAAGAAATGAAGATAAGAGTAAAGAAAGTGGACAACCATATCGAGATCAAACACGGTGGTAATGAAAATTATCAGGCATGGAGACAGCACTGGATGAGCAAACAAGAAGCTCTAGAAGGAAAAGCAAGATGAAAGATCATAGTTCAAAATTATGCTTCTGAGTCGTATTATGCAATTCGAACCCTTGAAAGTGCAAGGCTTTCTTAATCTGCTAGTCTAAGGCTAATCTTATTTTCTTTGCTTAATTTGACTTGCAATTATGCATAAAAAATGTTTTATTTTTTGAGACACTTGCCTTTTGGATAAAAACTGTTAACACTGTCTCTTATCTTTAAAAGCTTATCATATTAGCTAATAGTGATAAATTAATAGTGATATATGTAATGTTGATATATAGTTCCACATCAAGTAAAGAACAGAAATCAACTAGAAAAGAAAGGCAAAAGAAGAGAGAGGGCCATTAAAATAACCAATACTAAATTAAAACTATAATACCTAGATTATAAAAGTAAGTTAAATTGTATCCAAGAATAAGTTAAAAATATAACAAATAAATATTTATACATAATTTTTTTAATTTTAAACTTAAAAAATTTTAAAATCTAATTACTTGATTTGTAGATTTATAAATATAACAAGTCATGAAAAACTAGTCATATTAAGGATACCATAGAAAAGGAAAAAAAAAAAAGGGAATTATGCCATTCATAAGATACGTGGAACTCAATCAAAGGCATAGTTTAGGTTTCATAATTCTGAATGCAGAAATTTATTTGCAGATCACATGAAATTTTCCCATAGCTGTTCTATCGTTTCATGTACTTCATAGCATTATCATACAGATTAAATAAGCTTTTTGAATATCAAGTCCCAGGACCCAAGAACAATAACTGCCAACTTTTAAGCTTGCAGCATATGCTAAGCCACGAAAACATTAAACCATTTGCCAAAATGTTAGCAATGATTGAAAAAAAAAAGATATAAACCTTCCAAATCAGTTGTTTGTTCTCTAACGGCAGTAGGTGCTCTACTATGGCCTCCATCCTTAGTTTCTAGCTCAACATACACAATATGTGGATACTTCTGATTTGTCACAAGAAGGTTGGGCTGGAGAAAAACCAAAGTTAGTTTTTTAATAAAAATAAAAGAAATGATAAAAGTCCCTCTACAAATGTTAGGAAAAAAAATTGGTCAGGTAAAATTTATTTTCTTAAAAGTAACCTTTGGAAGTTCATGTTGACGTCTGATTGATGAAGTCCTCCACCCAACCATATCTTAGTATAAGTTAAGATAAACAAAAGGTAGAGACAACATATCATGTACAGGAAGATATTCATAATTCAAAAGCTCAATTTAACAGAGAGAAGGATACGATCATAATTTGCATTTGCATATGCCACACGCCGCTTAAATGCACGTAAAGCTGATCTACACATGCCATAAGTGATGTTACCAAACATTTCTTGTTAAAAATTAAATCCTTTAGCAATTAAGGTGCGATTGCATAAAAATAATACTGACATGAATCTTAGGTCATCAGAATCATTAACCATTTGAAGGAGAAGGGGAGGTTTCCCATCATCATTGTCAGTGAGAAAGAGATGCTTCCCAGTCCTCCCAACGATTAAATGAGCAGCCTGAGATGCTCTTCTCTCTAGAAAAGGGAGACCACAGAGAAATGGGAGCTGTAGAATCAAACACAACCATATTTGATATACAGCATAAAATATAAAAATTAACACAATAGATACGGAATAAATGAAAAGTATCTTGAAACAGTATACGAAATAAATGAATGCTAGAACTTCTACCAGTTTCTTTCCAAAACTATGATCGAAATCTATTTCACTTCTTATTGTAGTACTAATCATAACAAGATTGTGAAGCTTAATTCAATTACTTCATTACACATTCTAGCCAAGCAGAGTTTCTTAAACAATGATTAACTCATTTATCAATACAACAAAAAACTACAAATTAATAGTTTCCTTAATGTTTTCCATACTGATTTGAAATAAATTCTACGAGTAAGGAAAAACAGACAACAACAAAAAAATGCATATAGAAATCTCATAGGTAAAGCATGTGGATAAATTGATTGCTTAACCTGTTTATTTCCTCTTGATCCAAGATGTGGTGTTGCAACTGTTATAAAGTTCATGGGTTCCAATCCAGCAATTCTAGCTTCACAAGGCTGCTCAGCACATTCCATTGAGTTCATATGTTCTTCACTTAATGAATTATCAGAAACACTTGAGAGACCCAATTTTGGTAAATTTTCATACAGCCTTGCAATAGCATACCTTGCAACAAGGCCACCTAATGAGTGAGCCACAAAGGAGATCTTCTGCATCTCCGGCTTATGTTTGACAACAGCCAATACCTGCATCAGGGATCCAAGATTAATCAAGAACTTAAAATTCATATGAAATGGCTCATAAGATATTCTAAAAGTACTGTTGTTATAACAGATGCAGTAAAGCTAGGCAAATAGAGCTCAATGAAATGACTCAGCTGTATTGCAGAACATACCTCTCTAGCTAGCCTTTCACCCATCAAGTCAACACCATCAAATGTCAGTTTTGAATAGTTGCATTCACTGCCTGCTTGCAAAGTATTAAGTAAGAAACTACATAGAGGACATGTCCAATTAGTGCACCGCAAGGTATATTTGGACACAAACCAAGTCAGAATACGAAAGTCATTATGACAAACAGCTTAACTATTTCAATGAAAAATGAACACTTAACAGATCAGTGTAGGAACAGCAACAATTTTGACTTCCAGAAATATAAGTTTAAAATCTACTGATCTGGAAATTACAATTTCTATTCCCTATAATTCAACTTTCATGAATTAAGAATTTTCTTCAACTGGGAATTTCTACCAGCCATATGGAGGTAACATTATAGGGACAATTCATGACGGCAAGATCACAAAATGTACAATTCCTAAATGCTGAAGATTTATGTAGTTGTGTTGTTATATTATAAAACAAAGCATCTTCAAAATGTACAAGGGATGAGGTCAGACTCAGAGAAATTAGGAGCACTTACGATGCACTATCACTTTATCAGGAAGTTTCTTCACAAATTGCTCTGCAGCATACTTCCAATCTGAAGAACTGCACCAAAATATATATATATATATATATATACATATATTTCAGGTTTATCATCATGAAAGATAAAATGACAAAACTCTTTCATGTTCAAACGGTATAAATACAGGCATATACATTTATGTTGAAAGTTAACAGAGCACATATAAATTAACCAAAGAAACAATTTAACTGCTCCACTTAATAAGACCTGCATTTTAGATTCAAAACATAGGAACTAACTGAAGACCATCCTACTCCTAAAGGTTCACAAAACCTTGTGATGTTCATGTTGATTGAAATCACACTTCAAATAATCCTTGAGCCTAAAAAACTAAGTTGTTTGATGCTAATGTATAAAGTCTCAGAATTTAGTACAAATATCTGCAACTGCAAATAACATAATGAAAAGGAGAAAGAAAATGTAACATTGCAAACAAACAAAGTAGCATGACGCAGGGCAATATTCTAGGATTTTTTTTGTCACATTACAACTATCTTTTATGTTGATGGCATTAGTACTGATTGGGACTGAGCAAAAATGTTTACGTATCAAAATTTATTTCAGTCCATGTCAACGACAAAGGACAGCTTGAAGCTTTTGCCTTCTAGGTCTGTTTTGTAATTTAAAAGTGAGGAATAGAAGAAACTCAAATAGACAACTCCACCTAACTTTGTGCCACTGACTGAAATATCCTACAAGAAACCCATATCTATTCAACACCAATACTTTATTTTTCTTTTAGATTATGGAATCACCATTTCGGGATACTCCAAAGCACATAAAAAATTAAATCAAACATGAAAAATAAACCTACAACAATCAAACACTGACCAGTAAATCCCACTTGAGTGTTTATAGAAGCCTGAATAATATTACTAACAAAGACCTATAATTCCACTTTGTTCCTTAATCCTCTAGCAACCCAGGATTCTAATGGTTTACATCCTTCACAAATCCATGTCAAAAAAAAAAAAAAAAAAGTACTCCAACATTACTTGATTTTCTATTCTGGAAATTTTATTTTATTTTTTTAATCAATTGAGCATTGTAACTTCATAAGCTGTACTTTGCCAATTCAAATTGCCCGAGTGGACACTACCTAAGTATTTGACAAAAACAACCAGATGCGAAATGCACTAAACGAGAAGAAAAAATATATATGGAATTTGACAGAGAGAAGATCCACAGTGAAATGTCCTGTTCCTTTTTTATTTTTTCAAAGTTATAAGAATTGGGTACTAGATACATTTCTAAACATGAGAATTGACTAAATAGAATTCAATTGAACTAAAATTCTTGCATATTTAGACTTTCCAAACAAGGTATTACCATAGATTCTAAAATCAACATAGCATATTCATAGTTACTGCTAGCTACTTGAAAATCCAAAAATAAATTACTCAACGAAGATTATTAAAATATAATTATTTATTCATTTATTTTACCTCCCCACGATTCCATTAACCATGATGACAAGATGATTAGGAGGAACCCTAGAATCAACAGCCACCGGATCAAAAACATCCTCACCGCCACTATCAACTTCAACCTTAAGCACTCTTCCATTATTTCCTTTAAAACATCCGCCACTCATTCTCCGCAGCACCTCCATCCTCCTCGAACTCGCCGCCGCCGCCGCCGCCGCAGCAGCACCGTCGCCCTTTCCAAAACTCAATTTTGATCCAGACGCTAGAGGAAGAGAACACAACGAACCACCAAAACCGCCACCGGAGGAATAAAGACGAGCGAAATCAAAAATAGTGATGCTTTTTGAAGATGGAACTAGAGAAGTAGAGGCGATCATACGGGGCAGGGAATCATCTAAGTAACTGCTAACTGCAAAAGAAGAAGGAAGAAATGTGTAAAAGACGGAA
>CATIWK010104963.1:0-26332 GCA_949634005.1 Mallotus japonicus
TATATACATTAACATGTGCATAAATTCATATATAAATATATATATATGTAATATCAAACACACACACATATACATATACTAAATAACATCAACATATATGTATATATGTTTAAATAAAATCAAGACTATTAGAATTTAATAAAATTAATAATATTAAAATAAATACTTTAATGCCAAATATTAAATTAATTAACTAAATAATAATCTCAAATTAAAAATATTTTATTAACACTGCAAATCTCACATTTAAATATTAAAATTTTAAAACGAAAATTCGGGTCTTAACAATATCCTTTGAGACTGGACCAAGGATGTCCACATTGTAAGGCGAATAACTAAACTTTCAAATGATGCCTTGACCTTTCTCGGTAAGTTGCTATGTCATAGACATTTCATCAGTAGAAAATTATTCTCGAAAGTACTGTTTGAGACTGTATTCGAGTAAACCAGTCTCAGATCATGTAGTTTCTGATACTGATCATGAAGGTATCCTCTGATTTGTCTTTTTTCTCTATTGTATATGGACGAGCTTGACTTTTTTTACTAAGCACTAAACTAATGAAGTAACTCATATAAAAATAGCTGAGCCTTGAGTTATTCAAGTTATGACTACTGTAGTTTTAACAGCCCAAAAGCCAATAACAGAAAAGTAAAGACAGCAAAGGCCTCGAGGCTTTGAGGATGAGTGTAGAGATCCTTCAAATGGTGGTGAAATCTTGATCTAATGCCTCAGCTTCTTGGAAGTCTTGACCTCCGAAGTTAGAATGAGCAAAAAATCGAGCATCTTACCATTTTTAATAGTAAAATTTGGGACCACTTCTCTGACGTTCTACACCTAAATAAGGACATGGCTGGGTAAAAGGGTGAAGACCTGGAGGATGCTTAACCTGATGGAGGTATTTTTCCTTTCTAACTTCATTTCACTTAGGCGATTTTTTTTCTTTTGTTGACCATTTCTTTATGTAGGCCATCCAGGGGGTCCTCCATCTAAAAAATGTTCCTTACATGATGAAAAGAGCAGTATAACCTTTAGTAGGAAAAACCTAATATGATCAACATTGAGCATGAAGCTGAGATGAAGAAGGCATAATATCTTCTCTAATTGGTTCAACATAATTAGGCAATTACTCTTTCAGATCTTGAAAGGGAGAAAAGGAAGAATGAAGATCTTCAGAATTCCCTTGATCAACTCAAAAAAAGGTCGAAGAGCTAGATCAGTAGTTATGTAAAGAGAGAAAATGACTGGCCGAGGAGAAGGAAGGTCGAGCTAAGGACATCAAGTCTTTCCAAGGACTAACAATGGAATTCTTTCAAGCCTTCAAGTCTGAGTGTCAGAGAATCTTGTCTCAGCAGCATGAAGGTTTAGATTTTTCTGAGCTAAACAAGATCTCCAAAAAAAGGTTGGTGGGAGATTGCTAAAGAGTAATAGGCACTCTCAAAGCCTAAGTGTAGACGACGGGGTTTAGCGCGCGTCCAAGTATATTGCAACCGCGACACTGTTTGAGCTCAGGGCTCGAGGGAACACACTACTATATTACAAAGATATAGTGTGGAGATGAGGAGTCGCCACCCAAGGTAATAACTGGGATAAATCGATAATGGTGATAACTTGATTCCCTAAAAGAAAGCTAGCACCACAATCAGGAAGATTCTGGAAACGGAATACCAACTTCTTTCAGTCTCATGTTCTTTTAGAATTACTTTATGAATTACTATCTTATCCTCTATTTACATGCAATTTCATATAAACCCTTATTTTAACAATAAACTCCAAGGCAAACTAGTCATGATAAAGCATATAAACAATGCATTCATTTAAGCTCATAATCCCTAAGTTAGTCTAATCTACATTGATTTTAATTAGATGGGCTAAATCTACATGTTTTAATTTACAAGTGAGTCTAAAAGCTAATGAGCCTAATTCTTATTTAATTTTAATTTAAAGGTAATCCTAATTCTACAAGTTATGACTTTTCAAAAAAAAAAAAATTTCTACAAGTTATGAAAGGGCTCAAATTAGTGGGTCTAATTCTAATTAATTAAATTAAACTAAGGAGGCTATGTCTAAATTAACTAGGTGGGCCTAAGTTATTTCTAACCTAAAATCTAATCAATTATGGACCTAAAATCCATTTTAATTAATTAAACCCTAATCCTAATTAAATTAGTAAACCTAATAAAGAAGGTGAATCTAGTTATTAAACCTAGGAAACCCTAATATTATGAGCTTAAAGAAAACACAACAAAACACAATAATAAAATAACAATAAAAATTAATAAATTAAATAAACCAAACAAAACTTAAAGAACAAACTAAACAATTAATTGAAACATATAAATCTAAAAATAATAAATAAAACAATTAAAACATAAAAATAATAAACAAAACAATTAAAGCATGCATTCAATGATATCTAACCCTAATTTGATTTACATGCAACCTAAATTAATTAAAGCCACCATTAACTTTAATTAGGGTTTTTACCAAATTAAACCTAATTTACTAATTAATTTTAAAACAAACAATAAAGTAAACTAAGACTTTACTATGATCCCACTAATGGGGTTATTGCAATCAACATCATAAAAAATATTAAATAAACAAAACAATCAATTAAAAAATAAACAAAATAAATCAATAAATCATAAATAATAAAAAATAATGAAAAAGAAAACAAACTAGGTCATATCTATGACTTTCATGGATCTTCATAGATTGGTTCTTTCACTCTACATGTTTAGGTTGCTCCCACCATAGCCATTAACATAAAACCACAAAAAACAATAAATAAAATAATTAGAATCAAGAACAAACAAATTAAATAAAGAAATAAAAGAAGAAAGAAATCAGAATAAAAATAAAATAAAATAAAGAAGAGATGAAGATGGTAGATGCAGTATTGATTGCTCATCAGAGTCTTGTTTAATTCACTGTGATGGAATACGTCTGCAGAATTGATCTTTTTTATCTCAGCTTGAATGCGTTTTTTAGAACTTAAGGAAAACTTAAAAGAAGAAGCTTTTCCCTTGTGATTTTTCTTCAGGAAGAAGAGGAAGAAGAAGACCTCCAAATTGCTCATGCGTTTTTATTTTCTTCACCAGAAGAAGAAGCTCTCCTCTTTAGGTTAAAACCCGTAGGTTTTTATAAGAAAAGGAACGTAATCTCCTACTGTGATTTGATAATCACAAGAGATTCAATTTAAAACAAAAACCACTTCTTTACCTGATAAACAGTGTTTATCAAGATAAAATTTTATTTTTAAATTCCTTTTATTTATTTTCAACCAATCAAAAAAACAAGAAAACATTTGTTTAAATAAAAATAAATTGAAAAATAAGAACGGAGCCAGTGTAATTCCGATTGGCATTGTGTATTTCCGATCGGAAATACATAATTCTGATCGGAATTGTACATTTCAGACCGAAAATGTGTAATTTCGGTCGAAATTACATATTTCGTTATGTAATTCCGATCATAATTACATTACTCCGATCGATAACTTTTTTTTACTTCTAATTGCAAAAAGACCTTTAAAAGAATCAAAACTTTGCAATTAAGTCCCTTAAAAAACATTACACTTAAGTCCCTAAAAATGCAATCAAGCCTTGAGATTGAAAAATCAATATCTAAAGACCTATTTACAACAAATTTTCATCATTGGATTCTCTGTCGCATTTACACTCAAGTCATCCTGAAATTGGGTGTTTACACTAAGTTTTTTCTCATAGTCATTCGACTGAGCCTCATTTAAGCTGATTATAATCACCTTAGTTTGATTTTAATCACTTATACCTTTTGTATTCATATTTATATCAATGAAAATATCAAAATTTGGAATCAATCTCTTTCATTTATTACTAACTAAAATATTACACAAAGTACATTATTCCAAAACTATGAGTCACATTGCTGCTGATAGAACTTTCTAAGACTGTCTGCATTCCGATATTCAGGAAGATCTTTGCCTCTCATATTTCTAATCTTATATGCTTCTTTACTCATGCATTCGATAATCTGATAGGTCCTTTCCCAATTAGGTATGAGTTTTCCAATTTCTGAGCTTCTTTTATAATTCGACCCTTCACATGACTAAATCTCCCACCTTGAACATCCGGCCTTTAATTCTTCAAAAGTGATACTTAGTAATTTTTTACCTTTGAACTTCTACAATAACAGTTTCTTGCTCTTACCTTTCCTCAAGTATATCTATGTAGATCCCTGCGTTTATCTCATTTGCAACTTGATCGAACTTTTTTGATATTGTTGACACCCAATTTTCAGCAGTCCTCCAAAGCGGTCCAATAATAAAAATCTTCTATCAACTAGATAGAGGATAACCTTGTAAAAGGCTGTCCATAGCATTCTTCTAAAGTAGCAAACCTTAAAACCCTTACCTGAGCATTCGAACAAGTGAACCAGACACTCGAACACTTGAACTGGGAGCCCAAATCATTGAACTGGAAGCTCAAAAGACCAAACCTTTTTCTAAAATGTCCTAGCAAAGCTTTTACTTTAAAAATTGAGTCTTAGTTGCAAAACTAGGACTCAAAAATCTTGAACTAAGGCCTTAAAAAGCTGAACCGAAGTTTCTAAAATCCGATTTACAGGTTTAGAGCCAAAATCGCGCTTAAACACTCGAAAAACCTTAAGAACCCTGAAGAACTCACCGAACCGGACCTAGTGGGTCCAAAAGATCCCTAGAACTTAAAAGATTTGAGAAATGACCCAAAATCAACCTGAAAATATAGTGGCGCTGATGAAAATGCGTGGGTTTTTTTAGAGCCCGAATCACGCTTAAACACTCGAAAAACCTTAAGAACCCAGAAGAACTCATCGAACCAGACCTAGTGGGTCCAAAAGATCCCTAGAACTTGAAAGATTTGAAAAAATACCCAAAATCGACCTGAAAATGTAGTGGCGCTGATGAAAATGCGTGGGTTTTAAAAAATTCACGCGATTCATCAATCCACAGCCATAGATTATTTGAACCACGGGGACTTTTTGGCAAATTTTTAATTAATATTATATGATTGGATGAATTTAGACCCTTGTTTAAGCACTTTTTTAAGCCAAAAGCATTAAAAACGCTACTATTTTCGAGCATCCCCTATAATAAGGTGATCGATTCGTGGAACCCATTCCTCTACACACAAAAGCCATAAATCTACTTTTTTTTTTTTTAGGATTTTAGCACCAAAATCCAAACCAAACCTCTAATTTGTCAAAGCACACATCAAGGATAAATTTTGAGGACCCGAATAATTATTTTCACAAATTTTGCATTTTTATTTTATTTTATAAAAATTATGTTTTATTTATTTATTTTCATAATTTATTTTTCTCCATCTTCCTCTATTTTCTCAATAATTTTTATTCTTATTTTATCATTATTTTTATTTTTATTTTCTTCTAAAATCTCCTCCTCTACATCTCTACATTTTCTTTCTATTTATTTTATTATTATAATTATTATGTTATTTTATTTTCATCATTTTTTGCATTTCATGCATTTTCATTTTATTTCATTGCAAAATTTATTTTGAAATTATGGTCTTGGTGATGTTGGTGAAATGATGTGAATTTAGAATTGTTTATTTGCATATTTGGTGAATTTATGTGAATATTATATTTTTTAAATTATTTTAGAGCATACCCATTTGCATTCATTTTAAATCTCCCATTTTGTTGATTATTTTTCCATTTTATTCTCATTTTTTTATTTCCTTTTATTGATAAAGGCTTCATTTTTATGGTAAAAATTGCATTTTGAATATATTATGTTGTAGAGAATTTCATTTTCTTTAAATTTTAATAAAAGTTTGTCTTTTTATCATCAAAATATTATTTTTATTAGTTTTCTCATCAATATATATTTTTTGCATATTATTTTTATGAAAATAGCATTTTCTATATATTCTTGAAGTAAAAGTATCATTTTTATTATCGATATATGATAAAAGTGATATTTTAAATATAAAGTTTTCACCTTTATCCATTATATGAAGTTGGTGACTTTATAAATTAAGAATATTTGTGATTTATTTTTCTTATCAAAATTTAGAATTTTCTTTGTTATAAAAATCATGTTTTAATAATATCTTGGCATGGAAGTATCATTTTTATTATTATATATAATAAAAGTGATAATTTTAATATAAAGCTTTCACCTTTTATTTATAATATAGAGTTGGTGGCTTTATTAATCAATAATATAAATAACAGCTTTTCTTTAGAAATAAAACAATATTTTGAATATAAAATTGTCATTTTTATAACATTTTTGGTATAAAGTTGGCACCTTTATTGACACAATATGATGAAAATTGTATTTTTAATATAATATTATTTTATATAGACATATGAAAACTATTTTTATTTTATTTTAATCTATTCTATTTCATTTTCATCATCTTGCATATTTCATTTAATTATTTGTATTCACATAATAATTTGGGAAGAGATACCTATGACTTTGTGATTAGTCACCTCATTTTGGTGATAATTGGAGAATCACTTGAGGTATTATTTCTAATTAATTACTCAAATCATGAATTCTCATTAGTATCTTTATTTGTTAGTTTGTTTTAATGCGTTTTGATTATTTTAATTTATTTCATTTATTATTATTATTTTTATTTATTTAATTTATCATCATATGAATGGATGAAATATATATAATTGTTATAAATGTGATGTGTGCTTGCATGTGTATGTATACTAACCTTCATTTTGCAAGAATTATTAGAATAGGATTTTCTTTCATTTTATTTTCTCTTTCAATGTAATTAATGGAATAGGAAATTCTCAAAGTGATGTAATCTTTAATCACAATTCTCCTTTTATTTATTTTTCATTTTGAATGTATTTATTATAATAAGTTATTCCAAGGATTGTAATCCTTAATCCCTTTCTCCCATTTTTTTTTTTGTTTATTTTGTTTATTTGTTTTATGATAAGCCACTAAGGAGCTATTGTGCATGGACTGTTGTTACGTGGATAATGGCTTCAACATTGCTTGCTTAAAAATAAGACAAGTAGTTAGCATTTTTAGTTTCAATAATGTACTGGTGCCAGCCACCAATAGAGTCCTATTTCTTTGGGATATTATCTAAGAAATAGGAATAGTTATTAATTTGCTTTGCATTTAAACTCTTGAAAAGTCAGTAATAAAGGGGGAAGAAAGCTTATTCCAAACAAAATACTTGTGGTTTGTTCTCACCCAAAGCAGAACATTCATTTAATCTTTAAAACTCTGATTGGGACCTATTATTTGGTATTAGAGCTGTAAACACAACATAATATGGCTACCAACAAGGAAAGAATTGAGCTATTGGAAGTTGGCCTAGGAGACCTGCAACATAACTTGAGTTGAATAGAATTGGGAGTGAATAACAAGCTACGCAACTTAAAGTTACCCTCGCCAAAATATTTGAGATTTTGACTACCAAACACACAACGACCCTGAGCAAATTCACTGAACGTAATGGACAATCCTCCAATGGACATTCGCATTATCACTCTGAAGGAGGATGACCCATGTTCTCTTCCAAACTGGCAAGACTTGAGTTTCCACGATTCTTCGGAGATGATTCCACCGAATGGTTCATGAGAGTGGATCAATTTTTTGAATATCAAAGCACTCTGAAATCACAAAAGGCGTCGTTGGCCTCTTTCCATCTGGAGGGCGAGGCAAATCAATGGTGGCAATGGCTGAGGAGAACTTACAAAGAAGAAGGCAAGGAAGTGACGTGGGAGAATTTTCATGAGGAACTTTGGGCAAGGTTTGGTCCTACGGAATATGAGGACTTTGATGAAGCATTATCCAAAGTTAAACAAATGGGTTCGCTACATGATTACCAGAAGGAGTTCAAACAATTGGGAAATCGTGTACAAGGCTGGACGTAAAAGGTTTTGGTGGGTACCGTAAATGGTATAAGGATGTTCAAGCCGAAGTCATTGAAAGAAGCCATTAGCTTGGCACGAATGCGAGATAAGCAACTGACATCACAAGAAGGATACGTGTTCATTTAATGGGACTAATTTCGACTCTTCACCTATGAAAGCTTCATCAATAAAGCGAATCAATTGGGATGAGATGCAAAAGAGATGAACCTCAGGCCTTTATTTTAATTGTGATGAAAAATTTATTCCTAGGAAAAAATGCAAAGGGCCACAATTGCTGTTGCTTGAAGGGTCTTACATTGAGGATGAAACAAGTGGTCAACTTAAACCTTGAGGACAGGGTTCCTGTGAAAGGGGGAGGTATTGACAAGCCACTAAGGAGCTGTTGTGCATGGACTGTTGTTACGTGGATAATGGCTTCAAGACTGCTTGCATAAAAATAGGATAAGTAGTTAGCATTTTTAGTTTCAATAATGTACTGGTGCCAACCACCAATAGAGTCCTATTTCTTTGGGATATTATCTAAGAAATAGGAATAGTTGTGAATTTGCTTTGTATTTAAACTCTTGAAAAGTCAGTAATAAAGGGGGAAGAAAGCTTATTCCAAACAAACTACTTGTGGTTTGTTCTCGCCCAAAGCAGAACATTCATTTAATCTTTAAAAATCTAATTGGGACCTATCATTTTGATTGATTATTTCCTGCATGCTTACTTGCTGTGTGAAATACATGTTAATTGCTTGATTTTTTTATAATTAGTTACATTTGTTTATTTATTTGCTTTTTATTCATATATTTGCAATATGCATGCCAAATCCAATTATCCCATGTTTCAATCATCCATCCAATCTCATTTTAAATTGACTAATATTCAAGTGTGGTAAATGCATCACTAAAACCAAAGCTAGGGTAATGTGATAAGCAATATAAGATATGTATATTAAAGAATACAGTCCAGTAGATGATGACTCTCTGAACCCATAATCTCTGATAGGGGAACTGAGCTTATTGACTCATTCCTATTTTTTGGCTGTGGTCAGGTGGCAACTCCAAACTCACAGGGTTGGCTCCACAAGGTTGTCCCTCCCATATCAACAACATCGAACAACAAATATTCATGTCGTCTGTCTCTTATAAGCCGCGACCACCACTCGAATGCCACATATTAGCGACTCCACCGGGGAGAATCTCTAGTTCTTGAGGAGTCAAAATCTTTAACTTTCATCTATTTTGCAAGTATATACTTATTTTTGTTTCTTTTAGTTCAATATAGTCGTTACATTAGAGTTTATCACAATCACTTAATTTTATTTATTATTTTAATAAGTTGGGATCACAATCAAATAAAAAAATTTGCCATAAATTTAAAATATATTTTTATGAAATTTTGAATAATTTTTTTTTAAAAAAATATGCACATGATCACATAAGAAATGATAGATCTCTAAATATAATTTTAAAATTTGATAATATTAAAACAAACCATGAATATATAATAAAATAATATAATTTTTTTTTATTTTTAAGGTGAAAAATTAAAATTATTGTCCTTTAAATATTATAAATAAATTAGTTAAATGACAAATATTTTAAAATTATATGTGGAGTAACTTCATATGTTGTCATTAATGATAACAATTGTCAAATTATGAATTACTATTTATGTTTATTTTTAAATTTTTAGTAATTTAAAATAAATAAAATTACAATAATTAAATATTTATTTTTTAGTACTTTTTAAATTAAATAAAATTAAAATAATTTAGTTTTTTAGTACTTTTAAAATTAAAATAATTTGCGATGATAAGTTAAATTGTTGTGAAAATTTAATGATAAATTTGCAAACATAATGTAAGAACTATAGTTGAACTAAAAGAAATAAAAAAGATACATTGGTTCATATTAGAAAAAAGTTTGATACCTAACAAATAATTAATTAAAATTTTAAAATTTATATGCAAAAAAGGTAAAAGTTAAGGATAGAAAAATTTCTAATTTCTTCCTATCATTTCCACACCAACAAATAAGTTACACATTTATGGCGTGCTAGTATGGGCATATACTATTTTAACCATTAATAAATTTTCAACAAATTGAAAAAATCATATAACGATTGACCATAATTTTAAAAATATGATATATTTGCCAAAATGACTAAATTTATGGTAGAAGTATGTAATAACCCTAAAATATTTACAAACTTTTTAATTTTGTTGACTTTGCATGATCAAGGTCATGATCAATCTCAAATCAACATTTGTTTTTACTTTAACAATCAATTTTGAATCACTAATATGTTTGCTTAAGTGTGACTATAAGTTACGATCAAAATCATACTTAAGACAAGAATCAAGATCAAATTAAAAGCTCAATTAAATCCTTCAAAGACCCCTACAAATGTCCCTAAAGCATGGGAAGTGTTCCAAGTCCAAGGGAATTTATTTGAAGCCAAAAGCATGATGTTTTTTCCAAGCTAGATGTCGTTCACGATCCTGAGGGTGCTCTTCATGATCTTGAGGAGTGCCCATGACATGAAAGCTTTTTGAAAACATCCTGAGCTCCTTACGATCTGCCCATCACGATCTTGAGTCATTTGTTCACAATCCTTAAGGTGCCGCTCACGATCCTCAGAAGCTCCTAAAAGGTCTCCAACGAACAAATTTGTGAGTAATGATTATATTTTTAAACCCTTACAATCCTGAGGGTGCCACTCATAATCCTGAGCAGACATATCTCTAAAAAAAACTGAAATTGCATTTAATGAAGAAAATAGAGGATTTAGACAAAAGTGGAGGTTTCTAACAACTATTATTTTCATCATTAACTATATAAACAAGACTTGAAATCTCATTTAAGAAGTAAGAGAGTTCATGGAGCAGTTTAATTATCAAATTCATTGAGCAAAATTTTCTTCTTTCACATTTACTTTTCACACATTCATTGCTTGTAAAATAAACTCTTGTTGATTTTGTATTTACCCATCTAGTAAGAGTTGGGTGTGTGATTAGTACATAGGATTCTCTCTTTTACACTTTCTTAAGGCAAAGAAAAGTGGTAGTGAGGATCAATCAACTTCGGTTAGTGTTGAGTTGTGAAAAATATATATTATAAAGGTTTTGAGTTAGCCTTGAAAATCTAGTGGGAAGGTTTAAGTGTGAGCCTTGAAAACACTTGGGAAAAGGTTTTGAATGAGCCTAGAAAACTCATTGTTGTAAGGTTTGATGTGAGCCATTGAAAATACCATTTTGTAATCAATCTTGGGAATAAAGATTGGTATGGGTGATTGAAAATCCTAACTTGGGAATAAGTTAGGTAGAGACGTAGATTCATTGAGGAACCGAACTCCTTAAATTATTTATGGCAATTCCTTTTTCTTGCTCTTATTTTTATTTATAATTATTATTCCTTAAATTAGCTTTCATTTTCCTTTTAATTTTTTATCTTTCCTCTAAACTTTTATTAGCTCTATTCACCCCCTCCCCCCCTCTAGGGCTCCAACAGATATTTCCTACAAATTTGATAAATTATCAAATTATGAGATCTACTTTGCCTTGTAGAAATCCATCCTAGTATCGTAGCTAAAGCTAGGCTGGCCATAAGCCAGTTCAGGCTCAAAATCGGACCAAAACTAGTCCAGTCAAAACTGAAATTGAAACTAATCTAAACCCAAAACTAGAAAAGGGATGGTTCCTCCTTTATAAAATCAGAACCAATGGTTTTTATTTCAAACTGAAATTTTTTTAAAAAATAAGAAAATTAATTGTCTAAGCGGCCAAACTAACTAAATCAAACCCTAAATCACCTGAACTGAAACCATTCGAATAAAAATTGTCCCTGAACCGGAGAAGAGGCCGACTTCAGTTTGGTTTCATATTTAGTTGAAGGAACTGACCGGTTCTGAACCGTGGCCATACTAACTCTAGCTTTTATAGTGCCTTAGTGCTGGGGTTACTATCTAGTTATATAAGTTCTTCTCTTGTAGAGCATAAACACTACTCTACCAAATTAGCTTATTATATACACATTCTACTACCTTAATATGGAATACATCAATTACTCCACAAATTATTCTACAATTATATCCTAAATCTGGGGAGCAAAACCATCTCCTCATGTTTCCTTAGCTCACTCCAACACTCCCCCTTAAGTTAGTGAGTATATGTTAATCATTCCTAACTTGTTAAGTGAGCTATGAAAATCTTTTCCAGATACTACCTTTTTTAAGATGTTTGGTAGTTGATTTTGAGAATTTACAAATTGAAAAATGATCGTTCTTAGGTTTAGGTGATCTTTGATGAAGTGACGGTCAACCTCCACTTATTTAGTTCTATTGTGTTGCACCGGGTTATTTGCAATAGCTATGGTTATTTTATTATCACAATATAATATCATAGACTTTATATGGTATAGACTGAGATTTTATAAAATACGTTTTATCCAAAGTAATTTATTTATATATTCTAAGAGACATTCCACGAAAATCTACCTCAACACTATATCTTGTTACAACTTTCTATTTCTTACTTCACCAAGTTACCAAGTTTCTTCCAACAAATGTAAACTACCTAGAAGTTGACTTATAGTCAGTTTAATCTCCGACCCAGTCTACCCCACAATCTTATAGTTTTTATTTCTTCCAAAGAATAATCTTTTGACCGGAGATGATTTAAAGTATCTCAATACTAGGTATATGGCCTCCATATGCTCTTCATTTAATAAGTGCATAAATTGACTTACAACACTTATTACATATGCAATATCGGGTCTAGTATGAGATAAGTAAATCAATCTTCCCACCAACCTTTGATATATTACTTTATCTATTGGAACTTAATCTTCTTGGATTGATAATCCATGGTTCACTTCTATTGGGGTTTCAGTCAGTTTATAGTCGAGCATGCCTATTTCAGTTAATAAATCCATCACATATTTTCGTTGGTATAAGGAGATGACTTAGGTTGATCTTGCAACTTCAATTCTCAAAAAATACTTCAGATTACCAAGATTTTTAAGTTCAAACTCAGTTACTAAGTGTTTTTGAAGTGTTGCTATCTCACTCAGAACATTTTTCATTGTTATCATATCATTGACATACATAATAAAGGCAGTAATTTTATTCATTCTTTATTTGATGAACAGAGTGCAGTCCATATCATTTTTTTTATAGGCAATTTTCTTCATGAACATTGAAAGCCTTCCAAACCATGCTCGGGGTGGGTGATTGTTTTAGTCTATACTACGCCTTTTTTAATTTTCACATTTGGTTAAGAAAATTTATTCTAATTGGTGGATCCATATACACTTCTTCTTCTAGAGTTCCATTTAGAAAAACATTTTTTACATCGAACTGTCATATGGCCAATCAAGATTTGTCGCCAAAAAGATAAGGACTCGGATAGTGTTCATTTTTACTATTGGGGCAAATGTGTCTTCATTATCAATCCTATACTTTTAAGTATGTCCTTTTGCCATAAGTCTTACTTTATACTGACTAATACTTCCATCCGAGTTGAGTTTGATTGTGAGTATCCACTTACATCCCACAATTTTCTTTCCTCTAGGTAGTGGTACAAGCCCTATATTGAGTTCTTATGTAATGCCTCCATTTCATCATTCATGGCTTGCTTCCTCTTGGGATATACTAAGGCATCCTACACATTACTTGGAATGCATACAGTAGATAATTAATTCACAATTAATGCATGTGATATAGAAAAATAGTGAGATGATATATAATTATTTATAGGATATTTGGCCTTAGTATTAAGGTCAGGATCATATTATCTTTTAAGTATTCCTCTATTCATTCTAGTGGAATATCGAGGTTCAATATTAGATGATACTAAAGGTGACGAGTTTATCTTATAATACACATCCAAACTTTTTATAGCCTCTAGTGCCAAATGGAAAGATGTACTATCTTGATTTACTTCAAGTCCTAATGAGAAACTTGGATATCTGAGTAAGATACTCGGTGAGACATTTGAATGCCTAAATAAGATACTTGGTTCAGTCATCTATTCTTCTTTATGTCCAAGTGAGGTACTCAGTTGTTCATGTCTGGGTGAGGTACTCAATTGTTCATTAATTAAGGTACTAGGTTATTCATCACTGAAGACTCCAATCTAGCTCGGGTCATGAGTGTTATCTTCAAACAAGCCATGGACTCTCTCCCCATTGAAGAGAGCACTTAGGATTAGTATAAAATGGGATATCTTTATGGAATGTTATATCTCTGGTTACATGCATCTTCTTGGTATAATGATCATAACACTAATATCCTTTTTATATATCTGTATACTCGATAAATATACATCGGAAAACTTATGGAACAAGTTTACCGACTAAATGATAAACAAACATCATACACCCAAAGACCTTCGATTCAAGAGTTGGTACTGAGACAAGCTCCTAAAGTTTCTGATGTGTAGCATGAAAATTGAGTACTCTAGAGGGAGCTTGGTTAATAAGATATATAATTGACCAAACAACATTTCCCCAATATTCTTGAGGCACATTCATATCAAATAAGGTTGCCTAGACAACTTCCAACAGTTGTCAACTTTTTCATTCCACAAGACCATTCTATTAAGGTGTTTCGACGTAGGAAGTCTGGTGATGAATACCATGCCCTCTGCAAAAACTATGGAGATTTAAGTTGATGTATTTCCTATTGTTATCAGATTACAAGACTTGAATTTTACATTGATATTAAGTAGCCACCAAATGATACAAGCCTTGAAAAAAAAAATATACATCTCCGTTGTTGTAGAGGCAAGTCACCCAGGTCATCCTAGTATATTACTCAATACATGTTGTAGAATACTGAGCACAAGATGACGTAGGGATATGAGTAGGGCCCCAAACATCAGAGTGAGTAATCATAAATGAAATAGTGCCTTTATTAGAACTAGGTATATAGGAAGTACAACGGTTTTTTGCTAATTTAGAAATGTCATTCTTAAATTCAGGGTCTCTGACATTCAAGAATGAACTTTTCTTTATTTTTTTTAACTAAAAGATAACTGGCTATGGTGAAGATGCCATAGTCATACTTGTGCCATGCTTGCTTCACTTCCTATTGCACTATTGACTTATCTTGATTGTAAACTTATTTCACTATGCATGTCAAAATAGTACAACTTTTCTCGTTTAACACTAGAGCCAAAAATCTGATGTTTTGCAATATCCTTAAGCAAATAATAATTAGGCCAAAATTTTACTGTATAGTTTAAGGTATCAGTAATTTGGCTAACAGATAAAAGGTTACAAGAAAAAGATAGGACAATAAACACATTATCTAAATTTAAAGAGTTAATATTAAATATTGATCCTTCATAAGCAATAAAGGCAATTCCTCCATTAGCAGTTGGAATTTTTTGTCGAGTTAATGATCGGTAGAACATGTATTAATAATCCATGTATTACTCAGAGTAAGATTTATCATACCTGATTTTACATTAAGGTTATTAAGGGATGTGGCAATAGTAGTTATAAGAACATCTTTATCGAGCTTCTTACGAGGCTTTTTAGAGAAGTTCCACCAGTCCGAGTAACCAAAAATTTTATATCATTGTTCCTTTGAGTGTCAATTTTTACCACATTAAGTGCATGTATATAAGTTGGTCTTACTCAATGCTTTTCCTTTTGCTTGTTTCCAAGTTCGAGTTGCTACAAGTACTGCATTATCTGGCATAACCTTTGGTTTTTCCATTGTATGTCACTGGTTATAATCCCTTCGTACATAAGCATAACATGATTCAAGGTCAAGGGGAGGATCCTTTTGTAGTATTTCACTTTGAGCATTATTGAATTTCGAGCTGAGACCCACCAAAATTATGTGTGTTTTGAGCCGAGTAATGGTCTTATGGAGTGATATAACTCCATTGACATCCTCTCTTTGAGCTATCATCCAAGCATCAATCTCCTAAAATATACTAACCAGTTCATTATAATAAGTGGGCAAGGGTCTACCATTCTGACGAGTAGTGAAGGACCTACGATTCAATTCAAACAGTTGTGTTTCATCTGAGCCATCATAAAAGGTTTTTAAGATCGCATCCTATATTCTCTTGCTGTTTGAAGCCGAATAAATCTCTACATTAAAGTCGGGCTCATAGAAATTAGTAAGCCAACTCTTTACTCAATTGTTATTGATGAGCCAGGTCTCCTACAGGTGGTTTTCAAAGTTGGTCCAGTGAGAAAACAAGATTTGTTTCGAGCTGCAATTTGCATCTCTATAAGTTGTGACCATAGTGGAAAGTTTGTATCATCAAGTATGATTCCGGTTGGGAAGGGAGAATTATCTTGCAGAGTTTGAATGACAGCCGGAGATTCATATGAGATAATTGATGTATTTTCAGTCATTATAGTAGATTTTACATATTTGATGGGTTATTCTGATACCATATAAAAGAAGTAATTTAATTTTCATATATATTTCACAAAGTTAGGTACACCCTTTTATACACATTCGACTACGCTAACATGGAATATATTAATTACTACACAAATTACTATCCATAAATCACTCTATAATTATATCTTAAATTAGTGGAATAAAAACATCTCGCCATAATTATTTCCTTAGGTCACTCCAACCGTTATAACAGAATGTGTATTGCAAATCACGACATTCTTGGAAAAATTAAACCGAAAATTACTAGTACAGACTTTAGATCTAATATGAACACATGGAAGAACAACTGATATGATTTTGTTATATCTTGAGAAAAACATTTTTAGTTTTCAATAGAATTAGGTTATGAAAAGTCAACTATAATTCTGTAATATATGCAAAATTTGAATAATGAAAAATAAATAAATAAGCTACAATTTTTTTTTTCGAAAAAATTAATAATTTATAAATGATAAATACTAAAATTATTAATTAATAGAACTGCACTCAAGAAAATAATTCTGTTAGTTTTAGTGATGCAAAATGTCAGAAATTTCAAACTATTTCAAAAATTAAATTACAAGAAACTTTAATTTTCTTTCAAATCATTGTAATTTTAGTATCTATAACATTCAAATTCAATCAAAAACAATATTTGAAAGAGCAAAAGAACCTTTGAATAAAAAGAGTTAAATCATGTTTATCATAACTCTAATGTAATGATACATCTATTATTTATATTTTTATAGCATGGAAGTGCATAGAGTATTTTTTTTTTGATACAAGGTCTTGGTAAAACCGAATTAGTATGTTAATTATTAGTAGTTAGCGGGAAGGGGAATTATTAAAGATCGAATATGGGGCTTAAAGTCTCAGGACCTTAGCGTGTAGCCATCAGGGTCACGCCTCCTTGGCAGTGCATGGAGTATTTTAAGCATAGGTTGATGAAGAAGGTTCCTAAATAAATTTTTTTATTGCCAATAATCTTACGTTATCCAGCTGAAAACAACAAATATATACATATAGATATGAGAAAAATAAAAATTTATAGAAAAGGACAAAAGACTTTCAAAGCTGAACAAAAGCAAGTCAAAGGTGAAATACACAAGACAATGGTGGTTCAGTTTTCTTAAAACTGCATACAAATGGTTTCACATATCACAAAACATCATTTGTGAAAAAAAAGAAAAAATATGAAAAACCCACCACATCCAATTTTGTTTATTGGGATCAATAAAGACAGGCTGGAAGGATCCAAACTCTTTCAACCCCACTTCAATTATTATTTGGAAAGAGGAGCAACCACAACTACAAAGACAACTACAACAAAATTCAATGATCCATAACATAAAATCCTTCAAAACCTTTCTTTCTTCTCTTCATTCTAAAATGCATATGCTACCAATAAGTTATATTTGTATATTGATTTTTGCTGTTCTTTAACTACAATATATCAGTGTATACACAAGCACTGATTTATTTATTCATTTTCTTTGGTATTTATTTTTGTTTTAGAAAAAGGAAGATTAAAGAAGCTTGCAAAAAGTAAGAAAAAGAAGAAGCTTTGTTCTCTTTCCTTTTTTTTTTTTTTTGGATTTTGGTTTGTTGCCTCTCTTTCTTTTCTTGTTGCCTCTGCTAAGCATCTTTTCTTTACTTTTGCTTTGCTTTTTTTTTTTTTGCCTTCTCTTCTTGGAATAAAAACTTCTTGTTTCTCTTGCTTTGCTTCTCCTCATCTTCACCTATAATTTACCTTCCTATTCATATTCTTTTCTCTTCCTTTCCATCTAACCTTCTTCTTTGATCAATAAAATCTAATTTCTTTTTTTTCTCTCTCTCTCTCTTTGAGTTTCTTTTGATTTTTAATTTAAATTTCTTACTTTTCCAATCTGGAATTTGCTGCAAATCATTTTCTTGGAAATTTGCAGTGCTAATCATTTCTGGGTTCTGTTGATCAATCTGTAAACCTTGGTTTTCTTTCTGAATTATCACTCAGGGTAATTCACTCTGTACTTTTTTTCTTCAGTTTACTTATTTTCTAAGTATTCTTTTATGATCAGACGCCTGTGTTCTTCTTGATTCCGTGTCCTGTGTATATTTCTTTCATCAATTTCTAATTTTCTTGCATTTTACTTTCTTTCTCTGTTCAGTGATCCACTTCAAATGGTTTGAACTTTTTTTTTTTTTTTCCATTTTTTCTGTTCAGTCTTCAACTTTCTTCATTTTTTTTATTACTAGTCATTTTTCTTGAATTATCTTCCTTTCTTTCTTGTTTTCAATGGGACTGTGTCATGGAAAACCGATTGAGGCTAATCAAAATGAATCAAACCATCATACACATACACTCTCTATTGAAACTGAACCACAAGCACCAAATTCTCACACAAGGAAAGCCTCTAACTTCCCTTTCTATAGTCCAAGTCCATTACCCAGCCTCTTCAAAAACTCACCTGCACTATCAAGTGTAGGCTCCACTCCTCTGCGTATTTTCAAGAGGCCTTTTCCTCCTCCTTCTCCGGCAAAACATATTCGTGCATTGCTTGCTCGAAGGCATGGCTCTATTAAGCCTAATGAAGCCTCCATTCCTGAGGGTAGTGAGAGTGATATTGCTTTAGACAAGAATTTTGGCTATTCTAAGCAATTGGTGAGTCATTATGAGCTTGGTGAAGAGGTGGGTCGTGGTCATTTTGGGTATACTTGCTCTGCCAAGGCCAAGAAAGGCAGCATGAAAGGCCAGGATGTAGCTGTCAAAGTGATTCCTAAGTCTAAGGTTTACCTCTCATTTCCCAACTTCTAATTTTGAGGTTTAGTTCATGTGTCTAAAATAATTCTTTCTTATAGCAAAACGATTGCTGAGTTCTATTGTAGACTAGTTTGACAGTTTGAAGACTTAAATGCTTTTTTCTTTTAATTATTATTATTTGTGAGGTAAACCATACTGTGTTTTGTTATCATGTATTTGAAGAATGATTTCTAGGGGCTGATTGACTGCAATTATTTGGGCCACACCTTTAGAGAATGATTTCTGTTGCTGTGAATATGCTTGATGCATTTATTGACCTTTAGTATGATAAGGCAGCACCCTTCGGATTGGTCTTAAGAGTGCAACACTTAACCTCTATTCGAGACATATTTAAATGTATCATTGTGGCTTTGCTTAATGTCACTAATGGGGTCCTAGTTGTGTCTATTGGAGTTCATTTTTCAGATATGTTTTTCATTTTAAAAGTGCAAGTAAATTGTGGAGATTATATCTAATTACAATCATGTATAATTGATGTCATATGTTTGGTGTTTTACTTGGATGAAAAAAACAAACTGTTTTATTCTTATGAAAATGATCAATGCCTTGCAGATGACAACTGCAATTGCTATTGAGGATGTTAGACGAGAAGTGAAAATGTTGCGAGCTCTAACTGGGCATAAGAATCTGGTGCAGTTTTATGATGCCTATGAAGATGATGAAAATGTCTATGTTGTGATGGAGTAAGTTCGAATTGCATTTTTTTCCTTGTTAGGAATCTTCTTTTGTGATTCCAGGATTGACATTTTGGCTAATATGTTAAATTTCAAAGTGTCTGAACTAGGAGCGAATTCTTTTTTTTTTTTTTTGGCTCTGTTCACAATAAGATGCACTTGCTTTATGTATGGAACCATGCATATATGCCTATAAGATGTAAAAAAATTGACTCTGCTGTTTGTTGTCATGAAAGTCGTGACTGGTTATTTAAGATTTTTAAATTGGTAATAGCATTAAAAGATATAATTCAAACTTTTGGACCTTACCATCTACCTGCTATATTTTTTGTAGGTTGTGCAAAGGTGGTGAGCTATTGGATAGGATACTGTCAAGGTAATTTACTCTCAGGTGTCATTTCTTGTGTTATAACTTCTGCATGTTGTGTGACATTTTAACTGGTTATCTACCATTCATGTTATGTAGGGGTGGAAAATACTCAGAGGAAGATGCAAAGACTGTTATGGTTCAGATATTAAGTGTGGTTGCCTACTGTCATCTCCAAGGTGTGGTTCATCGAGATCTGAAGCCAGAGGTACTTGGATCATTAAGAACAATTATTACATATATGATTGTAATTAAGAACTTTATTTTAGCAATCACTTAATTTTCTGCAAGTTTCCTGATCACTTGCATGCAGATGTTGTATCATACAGAATTTCCAATGTCATGATTGCTGTACATTAGTTCTGTTCTGTTGCTGACCTTTGATGTTTAGTTAACCTGATGTGTCTTCCTTGGATTGTTTTAGAATGGCCACAACTGGCACTTATTGACTGCTAAAGGGAAACTAATTTACAAATTCAGAATGCAATAAATACGTAGGACAGGCGAGATTGTTATGATCATATTTTGGTAGAAAGTAATTCAGTAAAAATAGTTAGGATAGGAAAGTGAAGAATTGTACTATTGAACTTATTGAGGTGGACTGAATTGGTAAAATCTTCATTTGTAATGTTGAATGTTGAACTGTTGCTTTGTTGATGTGGAATTCCATAATTTTGTGAGTCAAACTCCCTTCAAAGGCACCCACTCCCTCTCTCTCCCCTGCAGCTTACGATTTGATTATAGGACCAGTGATTGTATTCGAGGTTACTGTTTCAAGTTTTGTCTTATTATATCTTGAGTCCTGCACGCATCACAACTTTGTGGCTAAAGTTATAAGCACCTTTTCTGGTTGTGGCTGTGCGTGCTATATAACTAGTACGTCTTCTTGCATTGTGGGTTGGGAGGATCAGATGTATGCTTCTTTCTTGAATTGCAGGGACACTAGCTGTTGCTATAGCTTGAACTTACAACTTCCAAGCAGAACAGCCTGGCCACTCTTTTATTGTCCTGGGTCAGTGGCTAGTTTCACTATTCAGTGAGCTGCCCTCTGCCCTGCAGCTTGTATTTTTGAATGACTGAGACACTAGGTCAAAAGTTTTGTTCTTCAACAGTGCTCTCCCAAGTTTCATTGTCTGGCATAATTTTCTTTTATTAATCATCATTTGCAATTTGTTTTTTTAGAATTTTCTGTTCACTTCAAAGGAGGAAAATTCCCCATTGAAGGCCATTGATTTTGGACTCTCTGACTATGTAAAGCCAGGTCAGAAATATGCCCTTAAGCTCTCCTACTTCCCTTTTTTTTTATCAAACAGGACCAAAGTTTGACTATTTACATTCTTTTGCAGATGAAAGGTTGAATGACATTGTAGGAAGCGCATATTATGTAGCTCCTGAAGTTCTACATCGGGCATATGGAACTGAAGCAGACATGTGGAGTATTGGTGTGATTGCTTATATTCTTCTATGTGGCAGCAGACCCTTTTGGGCCCGGACAGAATCTGGCATCTTTCGAGCTGTCCTGAAAGCGGATCCAAGTTTTGATGAAGTTCCTTGGCCTTCTTTATCACCTGAGGCAACAGATTTCGTGAAGAGGTTACTTAACAAGGACTATCGTAAGAGACTGACTGCTGCTCAGGCCCTTAGTAAGTTGCCAAAGGATAATTCTGTTTTAAGTCCTAATTTGCTCACCCACACTGTAGTATAAAAATTTCAGCAATATATTAAGATACTAATGATTGCTGCCTGGATTTTATGTCAGGTCATCCATGGTTAGCCAATCATCATGACATAAAAATTCCATTAGATATGATAGTGTACAAGCAAGTAAAAGCTTATATATTCTCATCTTCTCTGCGGAAATCTGCACTAGCTGTAAGTCTATAGTATAGCGAGTAATAAATATTTTATATGATTTCTTATAATTTTTTTATCATGACAATTTCAGATTTTAACTTGCTTAAAGATTATTAAGGTTCAGTGAGGTCCTAAGCCAATCATTGGAAGCTGCCTTGTCTACTGAGAGGTTCACTTGCATGCTTAATTAGAACTATTGTAGTAGTGAATTTAAAGCTGTTAATGAAATGAATATAGTTATAGACTAAGGATATGTAGGCATCCAGATGCATTCACTTGCAGATTTGGCCTGTTCTTCCATATCCGCTTGAAGTAATGGTTGTGAGAACCAATCTAGGGAGAGTGCAAATTTGGTGATATATTTAATGTTATGTCCTTGAGGTAAATGTCCAATCCTTCCACCAAAAATAATGATTTTTCTAAGTAATATTACATGACAGGCTTTGGCAAAGACATTAACAGTTGCCCAGCTAGCTTATCTCCGGGAACAATTTACATTTTTAGGGCCAAGCAAAAATGGTTTCATTTCCATGTCGAATTATAAGACAGTGAGCCCTTTCTCTTATCTTGTTTTTCTTTTTCTATCAACCCATGTGCTTCTGCCTTTTTCTGGTGTCATTCTGAATGATGTTGGAATTTGTAGGCAGTGATAAGGAACTCCACAGATGCCGTGAAAGATTCAAGGGTACTTGATTATGTGAGCATGGTAATGCTTCTATAAGGTTATCTATTCATTTATTCAAAATATTTTTTCCTTTAGTTTCCCTGCCCTTACTATCCAATTTGATTTGAGAAGGATATTATTGAACTGGTGTCTAATGGTCATCTCCTGTGACTTGTCCATTCAGGTTAGCTCACTTCAATATAGAAAGTTGGATTTTGAAGAATTTTGTGCAGCTTCCATTAGTGTGCATCAGATAGAAGGAATGGACTGTTGGGAGCAACATGCAAGGCGTGCCTATGAGTTATTTGATAAGGATGGGAACAGAGCTATTATGATAGAGGAATTGGCTTCAGTATGTTCTCTCTCTATGGTCTGTGTGCATATTTGCATATTCATGTGAATTGTAACATTCATGCACATTTTTTTTAATACTTTTCCATATAATTAAAATTTCCACCTCTAGGAAAATGATTAATGGGATGTCCTTCTCTGAGGAGCTGACGTATTGTAGAATGGCCCAGGATTGAACTATTTATTATGTAGCCCACTTTTAGCAGCCAAAACTACATGATAATTGCCGTGGACCAAATTGTCTATGTTAATCTTCATTCTTCAAGACCATTATTATTTATATCTTTTAGTTGCTTAGTCATTCTTGTAAAATAAGGGGATAGAGAAAGGACTCTGAAATGAATTTTCTAATTATGTTAATTTGACAGCTCAGAAATGTGGAGTCACAATCTTCTGTAACTCAGAACTGCTAGTGAACCAAGTCTTGATGAAAGAAAATGCATGGAAATCTTGTCATCTTCATTTTGTCTTCTCCATTTGTTCAGAGTACTAAAATTTCTTTCCTGTTCTATTTTCAGGAGCTTGGTCTTAGTCCATCAGTGCCAGTTCACGTTGTTCTCCAAGACTGGATAAGACATGCAGATGGCAAGTTAAGCTTCTTGGGGTTTGTGAGGCTTCTTCATGGGGTATCTTCGCGCGCATTTCAAAAACCTTAAAGAGTACCCACACATACAAAATGGTGTTCCTTTTTCTTCATCATACTTGCTCTCCTTGAACTGAAATGTTGCGAGTAGAAAAATGGCATGCCCAGTTTTACCTGAAACAAGAATGTGTTCCATCGATCGCTACAAATGGTGTGGTAAGTTCAAGATTTAGGGCTTGCTAATGGAGCCATTTGTGACATGTTCTCATGTCAAGTATGTTCTTCCTCCTTTTTGTTCTCACCTATATAAAGTTTTTTTTTTTGGTAACGTTTACTACAGTTGGTGCCACTGGGATTAGAGGATTGTACAGATGAGGTTAGATCAACATGTGTATTTAGCATTAGCAAACAGCTCTTAAGTGATGTGAGTTTTTGGGGGAGGCACTCATAGCTCATGTATCTGTCGCGCTAAGTTCTCTAATAAATTATCATGTGATCTGCATGATGTTATCAAACAATCATCAACATTTTTTGGGATGAAACATCATATTTGCAGCTTCCCAGTTATTCATTACTTCTTGTTACGTGCTTAACTACATTATAGAAAAGAATTTGTTTTTGTTATTTTGATTGCTGAAAAGTAAAGGTTTGGAAGATGGCCCTTTTCGGACAATAAATTCATTTATAATACTTCGCATCATAACCATGTTTTCACTCAAAAGTGAGAAAGTACAGATCAACTGGTTTAGATTTTTCAAATATTTAGTCCATACTTCCAAGTTCATAGGTAAGGCTGATCAGGACGAATAAATGCTTCAAAGAATTAAATTAAATGGCCCAATTATTTAAAGAAGGGAAAAGGTACAAAACCCCCCTTATGGTTTTGTCCTAATCTTACTTAACTCCATAGCGTTTTTCAAGGATCAAATGAACCTATATCGTTACTAAATTGATACAAAAACATCCCTACAACTAACATCATTAACAAGTCAGTTTAACACCGTTAAAACTTAAAAACATCCCTACAACTAACATCATTAACAAGTCAGTTTAACACCGTTAAAACTTGCTCATGTGGCATATGGAGCCCACTAACTTGTACATGCTGACAAAGTAAATTAAAAAAAATTTGCTCATGTGGCATATGGGGCCCACCAAGTTGTACATGCAGACGAAGTAAATAAAAAAAAAGGCAAAAGTACAAAAAAACCCTTGAACTACGGCGGGTTGAGCACTTAACACCTCAATGTAAAACTAAACCATTGATTATGTGCATACCCAGCAACCATTGAATGCCAAGAAACTATATCTCTATGGGGCATTTCATCAAACAAATGTCGAGCCTCTTTCAAACACTTGCACTTCCCATACATAGCAACTAATCCATTCCCAACATATAAATTCAAATGAAGTCCAACTTTCACAATAGCACCATGAACTTGAAAACCAACCCATAAGTTATTCAAATGAGCTTTTTTTTTTTTTTTTTCAGTAGATATATTGCTCTTTCGTGATGGCATCTCTGAAAGGCTCAAACCAGCCAAGAAACAAAGATTTCATATAAGGCAAGTTTGGAGCCAACTTATGTTCATGCATTTCTATCAAAACCTCCTTATACTCTTTTGCAGCATGATCCCACACTTCAGTCTCAATCTTCACCTACCTTCTCTAAATTACCAAATACAAACAATTAACCACAACTTTGTTACATAATTGCAATTCAATCCGTGACAAAAGAGTTGTTAACAAATGCTAATTTCAAAACAGCATGAGCTGAAATGCTAAGTAACCCTAATTAATTTATGATACTAACCATGAATCTGACGTTTATAATAATAATAAAAAAAAGCTAAAACAAAAAAAATGCGATTTGGCTCTAAAATTTCCTCATCAAGATTTGAATCAAACACAATAAATTTGCTCCACTCTAAGAGCTAAAAAAAATAAATTCATCAATAAACCAAACAAACCATGAATCTGAGCTTCCTCCGGCGTAGTCCTCTGAGAGATAAGAATCTGATTTAGAGAGCGGAGAGGAGCGGAAGAGAAGAAGAAGAAGAGAACAAGATTTTAGTAGCAGAGACACAATTATCTATGCAGCAGAGACACCCAAATTTTGAAGAAAATGAACAAGATTTTTTGAGTAACCAAAGCACAGCGAGAATAAGATTTTTGGAGTTGACTATATTTCCTTTCCGGTAAGGATATTAGAGGAAGTATATTATGGCCAGAAAGTGGTATTCCGTTGGAGGAGGTGATGAATTTGTTAACAGAAAGAATTCATAAGGCAATGCCACCGGATGGGGTTTGTTCAGGTGATGGAATCGATACCACAACCAGAATGCTTTAGAAGCGATGGATCTTATTGGACAAGGACTCGCGATGATGCAGTGGATGCTTCATCATCGTTTCAGAAAAACAATAAGTGGTGATGGTCGGAGTGAGTAGGGGTGTAATACCCTAAATTTCTAATTGAATTTATTAAATTGCATCATAGGATTTGCAGTGTTAATAATGTATTATCATCATTTTAAATACTTTACTTAGTGAAAATTTTCTTGGATTAGTTATGTTATATCATTTAATAGTTAAAAGATTGAATACGTTAAAATTATTAAAAATTGTAAAATTTATGATTTTTTATAAAAAAAATATTAAAGGATTGTATTAAAATTGTTAAAAAATGTAAAGTTCAGGACTTTTTAAGTAAAAATTGAAAAAAAATGTTATAATTGTTAA
>CATIWK010104967.1:0-10280 GCA_949634005.1 Mallotus japonicus
CTTGGGATAGATTAGAAGGGAAGTGAGATTTATTTCTAAAGGAATTGGTTTAAGTGTTGTCCATTGAAACACTTGGGATTTGGTTTTTTTGAGTGAGCCTTGAAAACTCATGTTGTAAGGTTATAAGAGTGAGCCATAAAACTCTTGCGTAATCTCTATCTTGTGAGTAAGATTGGGTGAGATTGAAAATCCTAACTTAGGGATAAGTTAGGTGGAGACGTAGGATTGTTGAGAATTCGAACCCCTTAAATTCTTGTGTTCATCATTCTTCCTTCTCAACATTCTTTCAATTCTTGCAAAGAATTATTTTTAATTTCGATTTTTTTCAATAGCCCTATTCACCCCCCCCCCCCCTCTAGGGCTCTTTCACATAAGTAGGCTTCTCTTACTGCCTTCTGATTTCCTCGGACCACAAATATTCCTGTTTCAGTAGGTATTTTCATTGTGAGGTATCTGATGGATGTGCAGGCACCTACATCGTAGAGAATCGGCCTTCCAATTATTGCATTATAGGAGAACAGAATGTCAATAACCATGAATTCTGCCCTAAATTTTTTAATATGCTCTTCATCTCTTAACTCGACTGTCAAGTCTACCGCTCCTTCTATTGGCACATGTTTTCCTCCCAACCCAATAAGTGGGGTGTAGACTAGCTGAAGCTTGTTAGGACTTCAACCCAAAGCTACATACACTTCAAATGTTAGTAGATTAACCGTACTTCCATCATCAACTAACATTCATTTTAATACAAAATTTTTTACCATACCTTCTACCACTAATGCATCCGCATGAGGAGATGTTACCTTATTTCCATCTTCTGAAGTGAAGATGACCGGTGTCATAGGTTGCAGCTTGTTGAGGCCTACAAACATAACTTCACCCACAGGTCGTTTGTGCTTTGCTGCTAAATCTTTCAGGGAAGATCCTCCTGTGATGATATTGATGATTCCTACAGGTTCTGTTTTAGTACCCTTTTGAGGCTCTTTGTCTGTAGTTTCAGCAAGTATTACTCGCCTGTCACCTGTAGCTTGAGAATGAACAAATTTGTTCAAGGCTCCTCTCTACACTAGCCTTTCAATTTCTTCTTTCAACTGTCTGCAGTCTTTGGTATCATGACCAACATCTCTGTGGAATTTGCAATATCTGCTTCGGTCTCTTTTTCCTACAGAAAGGCGACTCATGTGCTTTGGCCAACGAACATCATCCCCTGATTTTTTAACCCACATTAGGACATCTGCCCTGGAAGAGTTGAGTGGGGTATATTGATTGTGTCGATAGGGATGTCGTCTGTCATCTTGACCTCGCCTTCTTTCATCTCGATTCTTCCTACCGATTATGACCCATATTTTTATTTAATTATTAAAACAATTTTGGATTTAAAGTGTTAATTATTATTATTTTATTTTATGAAATTATAATTTGTGTAATTTAATAAATTTTATTAAATGTATTAATAGTATTAGTTTTAAAATATTATGTGAATTTTATTAAAATAATTTACTGTGGAAATTGAAAGTATTATTTAATTATTATTATTTTATTTTTGGTGGGAGAATAATTATTTAATTATTATTATTTTATTTTTGTTGTGAAATTATTCTTTAATAAGTATGTTTTATGTGTATGTATATTATATGTGTGAATAATAAAGTGGGAAGATATTTTATTTAAAATATATTATTATTTTGTACTTTTGTACTTATTAAAAAAAATTTTGTCAAACACGTGAAATGGCCTAATTTCTTCCTATTCTTCTTCTTCTTCTTCTTTTTCTTCTTGGTTCATCACCAACCACCGCCACCTTCATCAGATCCAGTCACCGTGCCGTCGCCGACAGCAGCCACCGGACCTCCCCAACTGCTGTCCTTTCCGGTGAACACCTCCTCCCTCTCTTTCTTTTTCGGTTTTCCTTCCTCGCTGGACTAAATTTGCTTTCCGGCGACGATTCCGACGATCCAAGGATGTGCCGCTGGTCTCAAACGGAAGCTCTTCCTTCGGGCAATGTTTTTCCCAAGTTGATTCGTCCGGGTAACTCCGGGAAACACTCTGATCTCCGTAATTTATTTTTAGGTTGATTTTTGGTTATTTTGTTAAATTGACTTTGAATTTGATTTTATTAGATATAGTTGCTTTTGAGACAATTTGTTGTAGAGATTGAGAGCTTGCTAAATGTGATTTTTAATTATTTTTCTGAAATTTTTGGATTTTTCGGGTTCGGGGTTACTGTTCAAGCTACTGTTTCGAGCTCGAGAAATTTTTTTATCTTTAATAAATCCTATAAATTATGTAGATTAAACTTTGTGAAGGAAATTTTGTGAAATTCTTTATAGAATCTTAAATATCAATTTTTATAAGTTATGTATAAATATGTATTTTTGGAAAATTGTTGGAAATTAATAAATTAGATGATTTTAATTAAAATTATTGTTAATTATTCTATTTTAGACTATTTTTTATTATTAAAGGTATGAAAAATAATTTTTATAGTTATTTCCAATTAATTGTTAATTAGTGATAATTTTGGGAAAATATATGAAAAAATAAACTTATTTATTATTTTTAAGTTTAAATGAGCATTTTATTATTTCTATGATATTAATAAATTATTTTAATAATTATTTACAATTTATGCTAATTTAATTGTATAATGGCAATTTTATGCTATTAATGGATTTTTTTAGCAAATATTATTTGTGAACTGGAATTTTATTATTTATTTGGAAAATAAATTTCTTTAATATTTTTATGTTATATTTTCGTGATTTGAGAAAATTATTTATTTATTATATATTTTGTGATGTTGGCTCTCGGTTGGGCGTGAATTGTAGTTCGGGGGCCCAACCCGAGAAGTTGAGCTTTGAGAATTTTGAAGTGTGTTTTTGTGCAGGATCGGTTCTACTTTTAGTAGAGAGATGTCCATTTTACAAATGAGACTGTCAAATTTTTGGTAGATTTCTCGTAAAACATGACATCGGGTCTATGTTAAGTTTTGAGTTTTATTAATGTCGAGTCTTAGATCGAGTTTTCTTTAGAAATCTAGAACGTTTAAGGTTAGGATTTTATCCTAATTATTTTATTATTATCTTTCCTATAGTCATGCCGAGACCGAGGCCTACAGGATAGGGCCAGTCGAGTCGGTACAGAGGAACGCATTCCACCTGTGAGTTATTATTTTATGTATACATTGCATGTAGAAAATATTATTGGCATCCATGTTTTAAATAAATGTGAATTTTAATATGAGATGTTGCATTCATTTTAATTATTGTTATTATCGTATTATTATTATTATTATTATTATTATTATTATTATTATTATTATTATTATTATTATTATTATTATTATATATATATATACATATATATCGTATTATTGTTGTTATCATATTATTTTCCATATACATGCATGCAATTATTATCTGTGTAATTTGGATGTCGTTCATATTTTTGTATGATTGCAATATTTTATTTTTAATACAATATTTTGGAGGATAGCTGTAGAATGTGCTACCTAGTGAGCTACACTAGTGCTGTTGCGCAACAGTACGCTACGTGCTAGGTTATGATATATTGATTGATGTGTGAAATGATTAAATGATTTATTGAGATTTGTGGTTGAGAGGGGTGTGGCTACGGTAGCTCGGTTGACTCAGTGTCTCGGGGCCAGTCATACCAGTAGTGAGACTGCGGTAGCTCGGTTGACTTAGTGTCTCGGGGCCAATCCACTACCAAAATTGGATGAGAGAAATATTTTTGAAATTTAAGAAAGTCTGTTGGCTAGTGAGATACAGTGATTGAGATACAGTGATTGAGGTTGCGAAAAATTTTAGGGTTCTACTCCGACCCTCTACCTAAATCTTTCTGTATTTAATTGTTTTGACGAGAAATGTGATTTCGAGCATCTGTATGAAATGCATGTATAAAATAAATAAAAATAAATATATAATTATTATTATACTGATGCTTTAATGTCTGTGTCCTTAGATTGTGTGCATATATATAATAATAATTCACTCAGTGAGGTCTGACCCCCCTCAATTATTTTTCAAGATCCTTCTAGTCAGACCTCGTATAGTAGTTCTCTTCATCGGACTCTTTCTTCTCCGGTTGGTTTATGTAAATTTTAGACTATCCTTTCTTGTATTAATTAAACGCTACAGTAGTAGTATGTATTTGTTGTGGTATGTGAGGATATTATTGACTAAGATTATGTACCTGACTGTTGTATAAATATTTTATTTATGATATTATTTATCAAAAAGTTATTGATGTTTTAAAATTTTTAATTCTGAGGCATATTTATGGTTATAATTGTTGTGAAAATTGTAGTTTAGGCTTGCTACGGGTTCCGGATTCGTGTGAATTCCCATTCCCTAGCGTCGGTCATGACTCTTGGGTTTGGGTCGTGACACTACCATCATCTTCCCTAGGCCTCTTGCTAGAAAAATGGCTCTGTGGCTAAAAGAACACCATGCCTCATCCAATCTTATGAACTTTTGTGCTATGTTCATCAACTCAGTGAAACATTTAGGAGGGTCAAGGTAAAGCGAATCAATTAACTTGCCATACCTAGTGCCTTGTTACAAGGCGGTCAAAGCTTCTGCGTGGTTGAGGTTCTCTATTTGCACAGCTACTTTATTGAAGCGGCTGATGTAGTTCCGCAGGCTTTCGCCCTTCTCTTACACAACTTCCTGCAAGTCTACGGAAACTCGCTTGGTAGGAATGCTGGCAATAAATCTTGCTTTGAACATTGTTGCCATCTGAGAAAATGAGGTAATAGACCCTTCCTCTAATCCAAGATACCATTCTTGAGCCACATCTTTTAAAGTGGTTGGAAACACCTTACATAATAAAGCGTTCTCCGAAGTATGGAGGTGCATTACCGTGCAAAATTTGGCCAAATAACTCCGAGGGTTAGTGGTTCCATCATAAGATTCCAGCTGTGGAATTTTAAATGTAAATGGGAAAGGTACTTCCAGAAGGGGTTGAGCCAAAGGTGAAGTGTGAGCTAAATCCTGGTCGATCTCCTCAGGTGCCAAAGCTCCACACCTTTTCATTGCCTCCATTATTTTCTTTTCCAACTCATCATTAGTAACCTGGATGCTTTTTTCCTCAGCTTCGCTTAACTCATCCCAGGAAGAATCCTCGCTTGAGAGGACTGGACTTGCCACTTTCGTAAGCGGTGCTTTGTCCTTCTGTATCTAGCAACTACAGTATTTTGGAATAGGGACTCCTTTACTTATGGTGGTGCGCCATCAGTTTTGGCTGTGGCTTGATCAAGCCTTTTTAACAAAGCCAACAGGTCTTGCCGGATGGTTTGTAAATCATCTTTTGCCATCGTAGTTTCTACTGCAAGGCTTTCGTTATTAACGGCTTGAGAATCATCAGGATGTTGGCTCGATGAACCTCCAAGTGGTGGGTCCACCGTGGGTGATTGAGTGTCATCGTCATTGGAATGTTCTGCCATGAGATAGCAGCATCAAGGAAATAATAAAAGCTTAGAAAAAGTTTCCACGCTCACCGCACCAATGATTAAAGGCGTCTCCTTGAGCTCCTACTTTCTTGGGGATCTTTGAATGTGATTGGTTGTCTGCAAGAGAGAAAAAGTGAGGGTGGGATCTCTAATGATCCCACTCCGATGATAAAGTTAGTAACGTATTTGATGTAAAGAGATTAAATTGATTGGGTTCGGTTGGTTTACCTTGTTAGATTAGGATTCTATATATATGCTAAGTAGTTACCATCTGTGGAGTGATTTTCGGAGGTAGTGGCAGTAGTGCTTAACGTGTGAGAGAAAAAACAAGGACCAGTCCGTTAGTGGAATAAATGGGGAAAGTGGGCGACCTTTTCGCTTCGCAGGCTTCAGGTCGCAAGTCCCTTTTTCTGCAGAGAGTTTCAGGCATTAAGTGGAGTCTTAGTCCTGTTGACTCAGCTTTTGACCTTGTCTTTGACCCTTATTTATAGAAGTTGAATTTTCTTTATGTTATCATATATATATATATATATTAAATACTGGGCTCTAAAGTCATAAAATTTAAATTTTGACAAGTGTCCCTCCTTATAATTTGTATTTCTTATTTTAAAGTATACATATTCTATTTGATGTAAAATACTTTGATTCTGTTATATATAAAACATTACTCTTCTTTTTGTAAATATATATATATATATATATTATTCTAACTGAAATATCCTTCTTTTATTCAATTAAAAACACCTTTTTCTTAATTATTTAACCTACAAAATAAAAAAATTTAAATTTCTAAACTATATCCTATTTTTCTTTTATTTATTCAATTATTATTGTTGTTGTTATTATTATTATTATTATTATTATTGATAAATATAATTAAATAAAATTATTACAATAATTTTAAAATTCTCACTTTTATGTTTAATTAATTTGTATTAATTTTTTTAAAATTTATATATTATTCGCAATCCGCATAAAGCGCGGATCCATAACTAGTTAATATTTAAGTTTTTCTTATAGTGAGCATCTAAAAAAATATATATTCAATTTTTAAACTCAATTTTTTTTTTTTTATGAATGATGAGGGAAAAAAAAGAGTAGAAAAGAAAATATTTTAAATAAAAGAGAGAATATAATTTAACAATTATAATCAATTCAAAAAAATCTAATGACTATTAAAATTAAAAAATATAGTATGATGATAATTTCGAAAAAAGCACCATATCTTTCTGTGATTTATTCCGCTCCTCTGAAAATATGTCTTCCTTGGTCTGCAAAATACAAAAGCAACATGTTGTAGAGGGCGGTGAAGATTTCCATAACACTATGAAATGTTCTTGTTTCTAAACCAAAATATAATTTAAGGAAAAAAAAATGAATTAAAGAAACACATTGATTTTTTTTTATTATTATATAAACTATTGGTGACAACTACGTACAATCAAATGTGAAGAACAACGTTTTTGCAAAGGATGGCAACTCTACTGGCATTTACAGTATTAAGCCAAGTGTTATCTGAATCCGCCGTAGCAGCAGCAACAGAGTTCCCACCCATTTGTGAACCCTGGTGTGGAGACATCAAAATCGAGTACCCTTTTAGCAGTGGAATCGGATGCGATCCTATGGACAGTTGGTTTATGATCTATTGCAATAAAACTGGCAACTTGAGTCGAGCTTTCTTAAGCAGCATCAGCATGGAAGTGATACAAATTGACTATGAAAAAAGCCAAATACAAGTTAAGAGTCCCATAATTTCCTTCTGTTGCTCTGATCATAAAAGTGGTCAACCCGTGAGTCTGAGAGGAACCTCTTTCACCATCTCTGTTGCTAATAAATTCACTGCAGTGGGCTGCAGGTACCGTGCTTTGCTCTCTTCTTCTCAGCCTGACATTATAGGTTGCCAACCATTTTGTGATCAGGAGCTTAAACCTAACGTCCGAAACCCTCCATGCTCTGGCAACAAGTGCTGTCAGACAACAATCCCTTCTTTTCTTCAGGTCTTTAAACCAATATTTGAGCTTCCGCCCTACCTGAGCGGTATGGACGAATGCGGAGTAACCTTCATAGTCGACGAAGAATGGTTCGAAGCCAACGTAACAGATCCTTACAAAGTGAAAGAACTAGAATACGTTCCAATGATTTTGGATTGGAAGATCGATGCAACAGACTTGTATTCGCTTGAAATTAATGATAAATCCACCAGACGTGATAAAATTAGGTACTATGATAGATATGATTTTCCATATCCAATTAATACAATCTTGTTGTGCCTAGAAGGTTACGCTGGCAACCCTTATCTTTTCCATGGATGCCAAGGCAAATTTCTGTTTGACACGGAAAATTTCTTTGAAGTCTTAAATCAAAAGGACATTGATATTGGTTTTGGTCTTGCCTTTTCAGATGTGGACGAGTGCGAGGACCTAGAAGTACTAGCTCGGTGCCATGGAGTATGCGTAAATACAGAGGGCTCCTACAGATGCGAGAACAAAAATAGACCTTGGATTTTCATTTTAGGTAAGTCTCAAAGAGCCTACTAAGCAATCCAAAGGACTTCATGAAAGACAATTATTGAGAGATTTTTATTACCCTACAGTCTTATCTGAGTCGAATTAAATTAATTAGAATCTAATGAGCTCTAAATACTACTGATTTAGACCAAAAAATCATAATAGTATGATTATGACAATTACTAATGTGGACATTATTTGATTGTTTTCCTCGGTCAAGATGAAAATTGAAGAAAATAGTACTGCCACATAGGGATGGTGTATCCTGTTATGTAGCTTCATGGGAAGAGCTATATATATTACTATTTAAAAAAAAAATTGATTATCACCAAATTTGTTTCATCATGTACCCATCTGAATTTGTTAAACACTTATGGTTGTGGGCTTTGGAGGATTATTGTTTGTTACTAGCATTAGCATATGGTGGCTGTCTAAATTTATTAAGGAAAGAAGAGAGATTAAGCGTCAGAGGAAATTCTTCAAACAAAATGGGGGTTTGATTGCGGAGAGACAAGTTCGTTCAAGTGAAGCTTATGTTGATAAGACCAATATATTTAGTTCAAAAGAGCTGGAGAAGGCAACTAATAACTTCAGTGTTGATAGAATTCTTGGTCATGGCGGGCAAGGCACCGTTTATAAAGGAATGTTGATAGATGGGAGAATTATTGCTGTTAAAAAATCTAAGAAGGTAGATGGAGCAAAACTAAAAGAATTCATTAATGAAATGTTTGTTCTTTCACAAATCAATCACAGGAATGTGGTACAGCTTCTTGGGTGCTGCTTAGAGACAGAGGTTCCTTTGCTTGTCTATGAATTCATCCCTAATGGAACTCTTCATCAATACCTACATGAACAGAAAAAGAACTTCCAGTTATCATGGGAAATGCGCTTGCGGATCGCCATCGAAGTTTCAGATGCAGTGTCTTACTTGCATTCAGCAGCATCTGCACCAATTTATCATCGAGATATCAAGTCAACCAACATACTGTTAGACGAAAAGTATAGAGCAAAAGTATCAGATTTCGGAACTTCGAGAGTTAATTCTATTGATCAAACTCATTTGACTACTCGTGTACAGGGTACCTTTGGATATTTCGATCCAGAATACTTTCAATCAAGTAAATTCACTGAAAAGAGTGATGTTTACAGCTTTGGAGTAGTCTTAACAGGTCAAAAGCCAGTTTCTTCAGCTAGGGTAGAAGAAGGCATCGGTTTGGCAGCACATTTCGTCCTTTCCATGGATAATGGCAAGCTTTTTGACATAATTGATCCTCGAATAGTTGAGGAATGTGATAAAGAAGAAGTGTCAATAATTGCTAACCTTGCGAAAAGATGCGTGAACCATAAAGGCAAGCTACGGCCAACAATGAAGGAGGTGACCCTACAATTGGAGGGAATCAGACAAAATAAAGATGAAATCAAAACTAACCCTTTTGATGCTTCCCCTATTTCAACATTCTCAAGTTCAAGTACTGATACTGATAATAGACTTGTTAACACCCATGTTGAACCATTGGCTTCTCGCATAACCTGGTGACTAAGGTCTAATAATATACCCGTCATATCTGTTTCCTTTAATAATGTGGATCTATAATCCAAGGCAGTTAGTCTAGATATTTCCGACAATAATTTAACAGCAAGTCTGCAAGTTCTTGATGGAGTCGCTGTTGGAAGTTAATGTTTCACACTGTTAAACACAAAACACTGAAACAATCTTTATTTAAAACTCTCAAACACTCTCACATACTTAGAAGCTGTACTTCCTTACACTTCTTCTTCTCTCTTTTTATTTTGGTATATATACCTCTTTGCAAAAACCCTATTTATACTACTAGAGAATTAATCTAAACTATTCAAATAAACAAATACAATTAAACCCTAACCATACATTTATTCAACTCTCACCAAACAACCAACTACTCTCCCCAACTTAAACTAAGTTTATTTTACAATATGTCCGAGTGTTTGAGTGTATCTGGTTCCTTGGCACTTTGTACGGTTTAGGCTTGTCTTCTGATGTCTCTAACTTGGCAAAACTCAGTGCCTCTTGTATCTGATGCACAAATGCTTAAATGGTTTGGGACCCACAAATTAGAGAATGTCGAATCCGGGTGACCAACTAACTTAGGATTCGCTGATCATTGTTTGGATCCGAGTGCTTTTAATAGTTGGTACTCAATAATCGATGTGCCGATACAGTGAGGGTTTTCAGCTGAAGGTGATCTTATCATAGCACTGTACTGCACCTGTTGAAGAAAACATCCATAGAAAGATCTTCTGTTTTGCTACTCCGGATATTC
>CATIWK010104976.1:0-11170 GCA_949634005.1 Mallotus japonicus
AGGAGGCATTATGACCCCACCACTTTCCTGGGAATTTATCTTGGGGTGATTTTTAGTACAATCATTTTCACTCTAGTCACCTAGATAATAGTTATCAAGGTGAATTTATTATTGGTGGAAATTAACCCGAATTCCACAACATATCCAAGAAGCATATCAAAAGATCAAAGCAATATCCAATAAGTAAATTTAAGTTTTTGAAATGGCAACAAAGAGTTTGCAACTACTGAAGTAAGGATAAGTGTTAAAAATACGCCCCAATAGCTAGATTAAACTTTGAATGAGTCTTACTAGTTTGTATAAGTCTTAGTATCTTTGCTATTTATGTTTTATGTTTCAAGCTGTCAACAAAATATGCAAATTTTTTTGTTAATTTCTATTACAATTCCATGTGTATAAATAACATCTTTATCAATAAAATAATGTGAAGTCTTTTACAACTTAAAAAAATACCAGCAGAATTATAGAAAATTATTTTAAAAAGTGGTGAATTTTATTTTCATTTAACGTAAAATAGAAAATAACAGAACGGAGTTTAAAGGAAATTTGCAGAGAAATGAAATGAAACCAAAGTAGAAAGTTTGTTGAATTGTGTTGATTGTTGTGTTTTGTTGAAGATTGATTGTCGAGTTTTGTACCAACGAAACTCCTTTTAAATCTTAACAATCCATCCAAATAATCGTAACTCCACTATACTCGAGATTCATAGTTATCATATCATATATAACTCCACTTTTTAGTTACATGACGTTCCAATCTCCTAAATTACCTTTCACTTTCACAGCTCTCCCACTAAAACATGTGTTGTTTGTATGTACATTCAGCTAATTAAACAATTAATATGAACTGTTTAGTAAAATTTTTTTAGCTGCTGTTGTTAATGTGTTAAATGACCATTAAGGGCATCATATATTTTTAAATATAATTTTATATATTTCTTATAATATTTTTTAGTTATGTAAATTATTTATAATAATAAACAATAATTTATTATCTTTGGTCCAAATATTATTAAAATTATTAATAGAAATTATTTAAAATTAATTTTAAAATGTAAATATTATTGTATAATTTTTTAAAATAAGTATAGGTAAAGTATTATAGTTATTTGATCGTTAATTATTTTAAAATAATATTTATTCTATTATGAATTATAAAAAATTAACTATATACATTTAATTTAAATTAAATTATTTTTCATTATTTATTTTTAATAAAGGTAAAATAGTCTAAATAAAAAATATAAACAAATCAGCTATCAGCTGATTGGAAAAAACTTCAAATTAGAGCTGATTAGATCTGGAGCTATTTTGAATAGAAACAGTTATCAATGTTGGACACTATATAGAGTGCACAAAACTCCGCAAGTATACCGGTCTCAATAAGTAATATAATGATAAGTAGAGTATCATCCCACGAGGATTGATAATCAAGCACCTATTGGTTCTAATTGTCTTGTTTAGAGCTCACAGTTGATTTGAGTAAAAACGAATTTAAAAACTAAACTAATGAACAAATAAGGCAATCACTACACTAAGAAATGAATGAAGAAAATCAATATAAAAATGTTATTGTTAGAAATTTGAAATACCACACAATCATTAAGCTAATGAATAAATCTCTTTATATTCTTGCACATCTCGGATTTTCATAATTTATCAAACATTCTCTCTCAAGCAATGGTTTAATTAACTTGCAAGAATCAATTTATACAAAACTAAGGCTTTACTCTCATCATCACCAAGAAAATGAATTAATCTCAATCAAGCAAGGAACTAAGCACACCCATATGAGAATTGAATTAAGTTAAGCTATCTCTAGTCATTAACTCATTCAACTTGTGTTTATGGGTCTACTAAGATTACCATTTTTCAATGTATAATCTTAGACGAGAGCTGTAGTTGGCCATCTACAACATTCAACAAGACACAATAAACACAATATGCAAGATAATATGGATAAGATCTATAACATTAAACTTAAATCATATGGTTTTCAAATCCTAATAACAAAATAAAACTTAGCCACTCATGGCTTCAATATTCATTGTTCAATAATAACACAACCCAAGTGAATATTCAAAATTGCATTAAAGAGAAGAGAAAAAGTAAAAGAAATGTTATCAAGAAGCTTCAAAAGGTCTTCAATGGCTTCTTCTTCTCCAAGCTTCTTTTTCTCCTTTATCTTTTTCTTCTCTTGGGTGTATTTTCTTGTGATTGGTTTATTAGATCTTGGATGTTGAATTGTCTGTTAGATTTTAGGGCTATTGTCCTTAAATACCCCCTTTTAGAATATCCTTTCATATTCTCCTAGATTTACTCTTTTAATAGGTACACATCAACATGTTCCTTATTAGAAACGGGCTATTTGTGATTGCCAATGCTTCCGCGATCACAGCAAAGGGGCTTGCTTTGAAGGAACGGTGATCACTATTATATTGTGCTCGCCATAGAAGGTTTGGACATCAAGACTCTATGATCGCACTGTCTCAGCAGTCACCACAAAAACTCAGCTCCAGGTTTGCTTGGCTTGACATCGAGCACCCTGCGATCGCCATAGTGAGCTTCCTCTACTTTTGTACTCTACTTTTGGGCTTATTTTGCTTCATTTCAACACCATTCACCTCACATTTCTCTTTTCCTTGAAAAATAAAGCAAAAACATAAAAATATATATTCTTACTAGCTAACTAACCTAAATGCAACCTAAAATCTACAAATGCATGTTAAAATGGATCCTAAAACTATATGTAAATTAGCACAAATAAATGCCCCCACAATTGAATCTTTGTTTTTCCTCAAGCAAACTTAAAAACAACAACTATCATTAAAATGAACAAAGCATACACTCACATCTCTTCAAGTCTACACCACAATCTTCTTTTAATAGCTAGCTTAAAATTCTCATAAGTAAAGTTAACAAACCAAGCCGAGAAATGCAAATTATCAAGTGAAGAGCATATTGTCCATTCAAAATCACACAAATTATGAGTTAACACCTTGAGAAGAGTACAAATGAATGAAAAAGACCTATAACCAAAGTGACTCTCAATTTGGTATGCGGAAATCATTTTTACTTTGACTCACTCCCTTTATTAGTAATTTATGCTATTCTTCCCTCTCTTATTACTTCCCCGTCTTTCCCGTACTACTCAACGTGAACACCGCCAAAAGGGTTCTTTGAATACTTATACTCTTTTTAAGAGCATTGGAGTAGAAGGAATTCAGGTTCCTTAGCACATTTTATTCTTTCTTTTTCTCTTTTTTTTAGACATTGGGAGAGAGTACTTTTGAACAACTTTTTTCACATTCAACCAAAAGTAACTTTAGAAAGAAGTTTAGTTCATTCACTATACTACTTCCCAAAACATCAACTCATACTCATGATAAAATGAACAAACAACACACATTAAGTTAATTTAAGGTTCAAATTTCTCAACTCAATTTGTTAACAAAGCTTAAAAGAACTCAAACTAACCATTACAAGAAGACTACAGAATAAATTCAAAGAGACAAAAAGCATATACAATACTCATTACAATGATAACTGCGCAAAAATTTAAGTGCAAAGCATTTTGTTTGAACTAAATTTACACAAATGCATGAACATGAAATGTAATGTATGAAATACCTCCCCCAAAAAAAAAAAAAACACTTAAATGACAAATTGTCCTCAATGTTTGTGAGAGGTGTATGAACTTAAAACCTAAAATGCTAATCTAACTGTGTTTAAACAAAATAGAAATTAATTATGCATAAACATTCCTAAAATAGAAACAAAACTCAAAATCACACATTATAAACATGAAATGGTAAAACTAAAAACAAGAAATGTAAATGTAACTAAAAACTAAAACTAAAAATAAAAGAAAAGTAAAATTAAAGTAGGGAAAAGAAAACTTTACTCCCCATGAGTTGGAGTGTCTGAAGGGTTACACGGTGATGGTGATGGTAGATCATAACCAGAAGCCTTGAACGACTCTTGAAGCTTCTTGACAACATTTCTTTTACTCTCTCTTCTTTTTAATACAATATTAAATAGTCACTTGGGTTGTGTTGAATATTCACTTGGGTTGTGTTGTTATTGAATGAAGAATATTGAAGCCATTAGTGGCTAAGTTTTATTTTATTTTTAGGATTTGAAACCCATATGATTTAAGTTTAATGTTATAGATCTTATCCATATTATCTTACATATTATGTTTATTGTGCCTTGTTGAATGTTTTAGATGGCCAATTATAGCTGTAGTCTAAGATTATACATTGAGAAATGTTAATCTTAGTAGACCCATAAACACAAGTTGAATGGGTTAATGACTAGAGATAGATTAACTTAATTCAATTCTCATATGGGTGTGCTTAGTGCTTTGCTTGATTGAGATTAATTCATTTCTTTGGTGATGATGAGAGTTAAGCCTTCGTTTTGTATAAATTGATTCATGCAAGTTAATTCAACCATTTCTTAAGAGAGAGTGTTTGAGAAACCCAAGATGCGCAAGAATATGAAGAGATCTATTCATTAGCTTAATGATTGTATGATATTTCAAATTCATAACAACAACAGTTCTATATGCAATAATTGCAAATTTGGTTTCTGAACTTGTCAGTTTTTTCTATTTGAGTGTCTAATCTTTTTTTTTTTTTTTTTGCAATCAAGTGTCTGAACTTTTGAAAACCATACCAATGTAGTGTCTCCGGCCGATTTGATGTTAACTGGGTGCAAGTCAGATCAACTGGACCCATTTTTATCCCAGTTATTAGCTATGTCATGTGCCACGTGTATTGCATTATTTAAAGGAAAAAAATAGCCTCGTGCATTGCAGTTATTAACAAAAATAACCTCAATATTAACTTATGCCGCAGACATGGCAGACATGTAGGGTGATTAAATAATGGTAATTTTGTCCTTTAAATAATGCAATACACGTGGCAAATGATATGGTTAATGACTGGGATAAAAATGGGTTCCATTTGATCTGCTGAGCAACTAGTCAGCATCAAATCAGCCGGAGACACTATATTGATATGATTTTCAAAAGTTTAGACACTTGATTGTAAAAAAAAAAAAAAGATTAGACACTCAAATAGAAAAAACTGACAAGTTCAGACACTAAATTTGCAATTTTTCCTTTCTATATTGATATTTTTCATTCATTTCTTAGTGTAGTGATTGCCTTATTTGTTCATTAGTTTAGTTTTTAAATTCATTTTTACTGAAATCAATTGTGAGCTCTAAACAAGACAATTAATCAACTGTTGTTTTTGGAATGTTATCAAACACCTAAGTTTTAACTGATTAAGAAAAAACTTCTATCAGCCACCTTAATTAGTTGAATCAAACACTCTCTTAAAGCTAAAGTGCTAATTGAATCACGAGTGAGAGAGTAATCAAGTTTTAACTTCTTTCTAAAGATATCCTAAGATATAAAACTCGATTACTGTCACCATTAATCTAAAAGTGAGAGGGTTAAGTAATACATGGAATTTTTTTATTATTATTATTGGGATATTGATGAGGTGGAGTCTCCCTGAGTATGTTCATCAAAATTCGGATTTGGCAAAGGTTCAACAATCATTCACGCTACTATGACATCTAAGGAAACATGTGGGGAAACAATTCTTTTTGGTTGTCATTGAAACAGCAATTGAAAAAGAAAGATGCAATTAAAAAGGTTGCATGATGAAATAAAATATCAAATTCATTTTCCCATTACCCACCACCACTACAGACCAATACGAGTTAAAATTCTCATTACCGGCTTAAAATTGAAAATTATTAATTAATATTTATTAGTTCAAGTTATATTATGAAGAATTTGAAATTTTTTTAAAATAAAAATTTCAATTTAAGTCTTATATAAAAAAAAAATATGTGCTTAAAAAATTTTGTTTTGATTATAAATTTCATTCCGTTTGAATTTTAAATCAGTTAAAATCTATATGACTACAGACATTAAAGACATCAAATAATAATAATTTTAACAATGACTATTATTATTATTATCATTATTATTATCATTATGTAAAAGTTTCTAATTTTTTTAATTTTCAAATTTGAATAATTTGATGGCACTCATATTATTGTGATGACTCCACCCTGAAGGTCTGCACCGCCCCAACTAGCAGCAGTACAATTCTCTTTCTCTGAGTCCTCCTCTTTTCAGTATTTTTGTTGCTTGCTTGCTTATCAACTTTCTTCTACTGGGCCAGGCCTAAGTGCCTGGGTGGTGAACGCCCACCAAAAGGCGATCCCCACGGCGGCTCGAAGCCCGTGGATGCCCCAATCCCCGAATAAAAAAAAAACTTTCTTCTACTGTTTCTCGTTTGTAGCTTTGTGTAGAACTATAGTGGCCTCGGCACTCAGATTCATGACCATTATGGATGCTTATCATTTTGGGCAGATTGCCTTTTTTTTTTTTTTTCTTATTTAATTATATTGGGACCAACTAACTAGGCAATATGTAATGCAAAACACTATCATAACTAAATATTCTTATTTTTAGACAAAATAAAATTTTATTTTATCTAAAAATTCATGTAATTAAATTCACTTCAGTTAAAAAAAATTAACTAGTGAATAAGATAGAGAAGCAACTAATTACTTACCATAAAATCACCTTTATTTTTTTAGATGGTGTCTGATTAATTTTATTCATATAATTAATCATATCTTTAAGTAAAGTTTAGAAAATATCTCCATGTCGGATTTGCTTATTTAATTGAAAGATTCCTTTTAAATATTAGCCATAATTTAAAAAATTAAATATAAAATAATAAATAAATTGGGAACAAACTAAGTTGACACGCAATTTTTCTTTTGGCGATTTGTGCTTCCAATCTATCTATCCCCTCTCTAGTTTGATTCCTATAAATAGTACTTAGAAGATAAATTTTTGAATGCTTATTTTGGACTTGTCAGCGAAAATAAATTGTGCATAAAGCTAATATAAATATCACTTAAGTTAATAAAAATATAATTTTATAAAAATATAATTTTATGAAAATATAATTTTTTGCAAAATAAATTTAGCTATAAAGTACAAATTTATTATGCTAATAATTAAACAAAGATAATTATATTATTGGTGTTTGAAATTTTTCAATTTTGACAATTTTAATAATATTTTTAGTTGGAGAGCTTCGGAATGGTAAGAATCTCAAACACACCAAATATACTTCATTAATGATAATTTATTCAAAAATATTTTCAATTTAAAATTTATGTAAAAATAAAATGAATTTTCGGGTTAGTGATCGTAGTGTAAATTCTTTGTAAATTATGAAATTTAAACCTGAATTCAGTGAAAAAAAAAAATTGGTAGACACGAACATTATCTATAAAGTAAGAACATTATTTTTCTGACGTACCAAAAAAAAAAGGTGAGACCTGTGACAATCTTTGTGAGATAGTGGCACAGATTAAGGAGGTAGGGAAGAGGTAACTAGAAGTGGGTAGCAAAAAAGAGACAGAAAATCCAGCTTGAAGCACACAAAATAAATAAAGGAAAGAGAGGCAGCACCATTGTCTTGCATCTTATATACATGCATAGATAAGAGTATATGATGAGATCTAAAATGCCTGCCTCCACTGAAAATAGCTAGTAAATGAAGTGATCTAAAATGCCCAATATTATTTGGACAATGTCGTGCTAAAGTGAAGCATCCACTTTTACCCATGCATGTATGTTCGTTCTTTGTTGTTGCATGTAATTGAGTTTGAGATTCAAAGTATATTTTTAGTGCATATATATCTTAGCATAATATATACATATATTTTATGCAATTTTTTGAGTTCTTACTAATTCCCATCACCTACCACATCTGTTTTATCTCACATTCCATTACATTATACATCGAATTAACCAACTTTTTGATAGACTAGTACTGTAGTTTCTGATAAGATTAATTGATTGAACTTGTTCATATATTTATCTTGGTTAATATTTTTTTTGTCTGAACTATCGATATTTAAAACTCACTGAATTATAACTAATTTAATTTGATCCGGACAGAATCATAAGAATAATGAAGGTAGACATTTTCCAACAATGAATTTAACGTGGTTGTATATGTACATCACAACGACTTGAATCCAAAATGTCATTTAAACGAAAATAACCTCAGTTAGCCGATTCAAACGGTTATGGGTTATATTGATTAATATTAAGTAATCAATATAAGTGCATCTTTCTATATACAGTTCCTTAACCATATATACTTGTTTATAAACTTTGCATTATAAATTATACATTACGTCTAAATTTCATTTTGTTGATCTCATAATTCGTTTTTGTATGAATTTATCTTGGTAAATTCATTTGGTACATGTATATTTAGTGAAGCAGTCGAATACTCGCATGATTTATATGGAATGCAACAACTTGTATATATACTTCGTCACTCTTGTGACCAGGTCATTATTGTTGTCTTCAAAATCCGTAAGTGCATGGCTCGCGAATTATAGTACAAAATATATCGTTCCCACGAGAATTGAATATTGAATACTAATATTTCTACTTATATTCCTAGCTAGCAAATTAATAAAGTAATTTAGAAAATAAAGTATAAATCTAAACAAATTAAAAAGAAAATCAAATAGTAAAAACATAGAGTTTAGGTTTAGTTTCACTATTCCAATCAAATCATGAACACATAATTATTAAACACCTTGATCACAGTTAAGGGTAATTGTTCAAAAATTCATAAAGACTCTCTCGAGTTCAATTAAGTGTGTTAAGATTAAAGTTTAACCTACTCTCGTGATTAAGAAGTTAATCAAAACTCATTAAGTTCCTTAACAATTATTTTACCCCCGAAGAGCTCGCCTACTCTCGTGGTCGAGTGGTCTAAGTCCTATGAGTCTTAAGCTGATAAATCCCCTAACTGTCATTGGTTAATCTACCCATAAACATGCAATCAATTGGATCCAAAATCAAAAGCAAGAAAATATGCACAACTCATAGAATTAACTGAAAATCAATTTAATAAAAGACTTGTGTTCAATCACATCATAGAATAGCTACTCCTAACCTAAACCCTAAAAGGAATTTAGCCAAACATGGCCTTAAAAATTACAAACATAAAATATAAAACAAGAGAATGAAGAAGAAAAAGAAGAATAGATAAAACTGGTTTAAGCGCCGCTTCAATCTTTAAATCTTTGTTCCCTTCTTAAGCTCTTGTTTGTGGCTTTTAAGAATGTAGAATTAATCCCCTCTATTCCCTTTTGATCCCTTATATATAGTCATAATTCGTCCTTGCTTGAATTGGAATAAATTTATGTCTTCAAAAGTCCAATCTTAATCAAATTAGGATAATTTTCCGCTCTGTGCAGGTAGGATGACTTTGATGAAACTTTAGCCCCATAAGATGAACGAATCATCTCTTTAAGTCTTCATAAAAGTTGTATAATTTTCTCTTAGCTTTCCGAAGCACTTTGAATCACCTAAATCTGAGTTCTGTAAGAAAAGTTATTTCTAAAAAACTCGGACTTACTCCAGTCTTTGATTATTTAGGAGTTCCTTTCTAGACTTACCTACCAAAAAGGGAAATATTTATTAATATTAAATAAAAACTCCTAATTTAACTAAATAAACCAAAAATCATTAGGAAACAAGAATGAATTCCCAAATTAAATAAATGCTTAATTAAACTAAAATTATTCCCAATTATTATTAACTATTTATTCAAAATCCATTAATATTCAACTCTAAACATATGTAAATATTATACACGTCAATTATCACCTCATTTTTGCTAAAAAAAATTGAAGTTGACAACTCTTCCTACGACTGGCTCCTTATCAAGGGGCCACCTGATGGAGTTGAACTTATTTGACTAACTCGGATTTTTATGAAAAGTTTTTTTTTTTTTAATAATCTCAAACATTTGAACTATTAGAGCTAAAAAAAAAAGGCTGATTCTTCCATGGTGGAGGATTATAAACTAATTTCTGGGGTAGAGGGTTTATATAAAATCATGGGCCAAGTAATTGGCCAATGGATTGAAAGGTGGGATGCATGAACTCATTAGTAGCCTAGTAGTCATGGGTCAGCATTTTTTTTTTTTTTGCATTTGATACACCGAATATTCGGTATCCCATAAGACCCGACTCAAGAATTTTAAAATAGCTGCGTATTCAAGGCTCGAATTCGAGACCTCTGATTAAGTTGGAAAAGTCCCTCACCAACTCATCCACACTCTCTTGGATCATCATGGTTAGCTTTTTTGCCAAGTGGACAAGCTTTAGACAGATATTTCTTGGCAAATGATACGAAGCGATGGATTCTTGCCTTAAAGAAGGTCTGCAGTATTTTATGTCTAAAATTGATTTCAAGAAGGTTTTTGAGTTTGTAAAACGAAGCTATATATGTAGTACCTATGATGCACGGAAACTTCTCCGAATAGGTGTTTCTGCGTTTCGGAAACGTTTCCATATCGGAAACTTTAGGAAACTCCTCGGAAACATTTCGGGGCCGTTTCCGCAATATGAAAAATTAGGAAACACGTTTCCAACTTGAAAAATATATTTCTCTAGTATTTTCCTAAATAATAAAGGAAAACAAATTAAAAAATGATTTTATATTTTTCTTAACTAAACAAAATAATTTCTATAATTATATTATTACTTTATAGAATAGATAAAATTTTTCAAAATTTATATATAAAATTCACATTTATATATATTCGTATATTTTTAATATTTATTTATATACCCTTATACTTTTAATATTTACACGTTTCCGTTTCCTATATTTTAAGAAATAGGGTTTCGTCGTATCGGTTTCCACATTTTCCCGTTTCTCCGTTTCCGTTTCCGTGCTGCATAATGTAGTACTAGTATAGTATGGGTGCTACATCAGATGGGCTTCGGTTCTAAATTGTGCATATGGATATCTGGGTGCTTAGAGAGGATTCCCACACAACTAATTGACTTTTGTTAACGTTCCATTTAGAGAAATTTACAAATTAAAAAAAAATAGCACTTTTTTAAACTTTTTAACCAAAAAAAATATCTAATTTTCATTAAATACGTTCATTTTTTTTTCATTAATGTACTATTTTTTAAATAATTTCATTTATATCCTTTTTTATTTTCTCTTTTTTTACCTTTCTCAATTTTTTTATTTTCTTTTTATTTTTTTCTGCTCCTTTTTTTCCTTCTTTTTTATT
>CATIWK010104987.1:0-13780 GCA_949634005.1 Mallotus japonicus
GCATCTCATCAGAACCACTGTTGCCGCCGCTAAAAAACCGCTCAATCTCTTATTCTTCACTGCTTTCTTTTCTCTTTTTTCTCACCCTCACCACCACTGCCACCAGCAACAACCAACAACATGTTTGATTTTGATTTTCTTAGATGTGTTGATTTTGATTTTATTAATATTGATGGTGGTGTTGGGTGGCAGAGTGTGGTGGCAGTTGGTGCTTGTAGTGAGGATGGTGTGATTGATGATGATGATGCAAGTTGCATTGGTGTTGAGCCGTGATTATGATGATGTTGGATGGTGTAGGTGGTGGTGGTGATTGAAGATGGTATAGATGGTGGTGGGTTGAGTGGTGCCAAATGGTGATGGCGTTGAGTGGTGATGGTGGTGGTATTAGTGTTATGTCAGATGATACATTTGTTGCTGTCAATGGAGCTGGAGAAGCAGATGGTGAAGTAGCAGGAACCTCTACTTCTGCTGGAGACGGTGATAAAGAGTATGGTGGATTAGATACTGCTGGTGAGGGTGCCTTTGTAGGAGATAATGCTGCTGGTGATATTGTGGATGGAGATGGTGACAAAGATGGTGTTTTTGCCTTTGGAGATTTTGGGGACAGTGTTGGTGTTGGAGCCAAAAATGGAGACAGGTCTTGGGGGATTTAGGAGACAGTGTTGGTGTTGGGGCCAAAGATGGAGGCTGTGTCTTGGGAGATTTAGGTGACAGTGCTGGTGTTGGGGCCAAAGAGGGAGACTAGGTCTTTGGAGATTTAGGTGACAGTGATGGAGCCAAAGATGGTGTCTTGGCTATGGGTGATGGATAACTAGGAGAGTGAGCTAATGGAGGAGAAGCAGATGATAATTTAGGGGATGACGCAGATGTAATGGTTTTTTTTTTTTTTAATTAAAGATGAGATTAGGAAGAAAGAGAGAGAGATGTGAGGTTTTTAAAATATATATATATATGCCACGTGGCGCTGATGTGTTGGTGACATGGCGCCATGTGTGCAATTCTTGACAAAGATGTCATATGTCATTTCCACGTTAGCTTCCAAGTAGGTGCCACGTCATCACCGATGACCGGAAACTGGCTTCGGGTACTTTCATGTGATCGGATTCAAAAGTTGGAGGGTTTTACGTTACATTTTAAACATTAGGTACTTTAATGGTATAAGTTCGAAAACCTGGATACCGTGAGTGCAATTAACCCTATTGAGGCTCCATGACTAGAGTGTAACAACTCAAACTCTATGATCATATGCTCCTGGGGTTCGAATTTTCCATGGGCACGTGATCTAGAGATCATGGGTTCGAAATTCACCAATGTGTGGAATTTATAAGGGAATTTGTGAATTAGTAATTTGGGAATTTATGGGTTAAAAAATTGAAAATTTGCAAAGTTTAACTTGAATGAATCCAACTGTAAGTCTCTTTGACAAAGATAGTACTCTGTAAATATTATCTTTGTCTTGGTTTGAGAATTAAATCACCTTTTTAAGCCTCCATTGAAGAAATTATAAAACTCATTAATGAAGAATTATTTTATACAATAATTAAATATATTGGTTAGGAATTTGCAACTCAAGGTTTCAAATCTGTAACCATTTACTAATGATTTTCATCTTTTCAAATTTTTTTGACCCATTTCACTATCGGGTCAATTGAGCCACAATTCTTTTTTTTTTTTCTCTTTAAACATATAAAAAGTACAAAATAGAAAAAAATATTCCCATTTCCCCGATCAGAGAAAATTACTAAAATTTACTCAAATTTTGATAAAATTTAAATATATTCCTTTTTGTTGTAAAGATGAATGAACCCATTTTTTCAGTTAAAAGCAACAAAAGATATTATGAGAAATAAAGAGTTTTTTTTTTTTTGAAAAATTAAGTATAATTTCATTCAGTTTTGAAATTAAAGATGCAATTTTTATGAAATTTTTTTATTAATTTCTTCCTAATTCCAGCTTTTTTTTTTTTTTGACTAAAATCATGAGTTCAATAGATTGATCTAATTAGATGATTAGTCATTTTCTATTTTTGTTTTTGGGGGTAACAACAAGTAGTTAGATACCATTTTCTTGCACATTATTTTATCTACAAGTACATTAATAATGTAGTGAGTACATTGAAGCATCTGAAAGCAAAATTTAGCAGAAACTATGTATGGAATGGATTGCTTTCAATGCATGCATGTAAAAAAAATAAAAAATAAATCGAACACTTGTAATGATAATTTCAAACCTCTAATAAATAAGTTTACGAACCTTCGCTTTACATATGTTGTAGTTAAGTTATGTCCATCAACATATAATTAATTAATGATAAGTTATGTCCTCCAACATATAATTAATGATATGTAGCTTATTAAATTTTAATTAATTTGATTTGATTTAAATAAGATTATAAGGACAATGTAAATCTTTTAATAATTATTTAATATGACTATATAGATGATAATTTGAATCTAAAATATCGTTTAATTGAAAACCATTTCAAACTAATTAATTCATTAGTCATTAATTTTCACTTTTTTTTAAATCCAAAACAGCATTGACGCAGCTCGAATGCCAATACATCCCAAAAAAGATCAAGCAAACAAAACACACATAAAGGCTTATGTCCCCACGTACTTATAATTTATTAATAATTCACAACAACGTTAGCAACTGGCTTCCCTCTTTGGGATATTTTGGTTCTATTTTATATATTAAAATTTCTTGTCTAGGTGACATGAATTCTTGCAAATTTCTGTACATGAGGAGTTTTATATACTTAAATATTTTTTTTGGTTTTAATAAATTATAACGAGATGTATTCTAATTTATAATTTTAATAAAATTATTATTAAAATAATAATAATAATAATTTTAATAATTGATCAACATATGTTATTTGTATCTGGAGTTAATTAATTTGCATTTGTTTTAATCCAATTGAACAATGAAATATTAATAATATAAATTTTTATTATATCTCTTTATTGATTTGTTTTATTTTAAAAGTTTGATTAAATTTTAAAGAATGCCAAGTTTGGAAAAATTTATCATATTAGGTCTGAGAAGTGGCCACAACAAGCCAATCATCTCCACCCATTCGTGCCCTTTTGAGGCGGCACGTATCATTATTGTGAAAAGTTTGTGGGCTATATGGGATATTGTCCCACCTGCTGGGTACTTGGAGTTAATACATGAACATCTCATCGCCCCCGATATTTTATATTTTCATCAAAGTATTTTGGTGTGGATGGTTTGATAGCTCATAGCTCAACATGTACAGATTCTATGGAGCATGGCTCTTTTTTTCAATTAATGTGGAGGTTTATACGATCTACCTATTAACGGACTGTATAATGATGAACAATTTTTTTAAAAAATTATATGGAAATAAATTTCATAAATCAACAATAATAAAAATTTAAACCCTACAATTTAAAATGTTTCTGAAAAAGATGATTACTTGACTACCCCTCACTAACATTCAACATAGCCTTTTGTTTTTATGGGTTTGTTCATTTTAAAATATAAAATTTTAAACCAATTTATACACCAATTGAAACGAAATTAAAATTTTATTTTATTGATTAGTCGATCATATAAATACTTTGATCATTTTTTCGTAAATTACTCTATTAGTTTATACATGGAAATTTTATTAACATATAACAATTATAAGTTTCCTATATCATTTCATGTAATTATTTCTGATGTTAAAAAATCTTCCATCTTTTAGTTGAAATTTCGTTTTCTTAATCCTCAATAGCTATCTATATGTTATATTTATTTCTTCTTAGTTTAGTCTTGTATACATTTAGTATGAAAGATATATGATCGATAATATTTTTATTCAATCTTAAGCAATTACATTACTTGGAAGTTATGTAGATGTGGCATTGTAAGTTGCCACTACAAGTCACTTTCCAAAAACTTCTTTTTTTCTTGGATTGCCAAAATAAAAAAAGATGTTAATTGTACATGTAAATAAAAGATTATTTAAGCAATAACAAGTTTGAATTTCGAGTTGAAATTTTACATATACAAAAAGAGCAATTGAAAGTGAAAGAAAATGAACCGAAAACACATTAATTAGATTTAAAAATTCAAACTATTAAGTGAAAGTATCCAATTAGTATATGAGCCTACTTAATCTAATTCATGAAATCGATGTGGAATTAATTACTTTTAACACGACCCCTTAACACATATTAGGTCCAACTAACATGTGGCATAATGGCCTGATAAGCTTGCATAGTGGATTTTGTTTTTTAAATACAGAACCCGATCATATAGCGAGAAGAAGGGCATTTCAATTAAAAACGATTATGTGAGGAAAATCGTGTTTTGAACATCAGCAACACCTCAGATACCATGATAGAAAATGAACCTAATTGCTTTTAACAAAAAGAATTTTGTTATGTAGATGTAGCATTGTAAGTTGCCACTACAAGTCACTTTCCAAAAACTTCTTTTTTTCTTGGATTGCCAAAATAAAAAAGATGTTAATTGTACATGTAAATAAAAGATTATTTAAGCAATAACAAGTTTGAATTTCGAGTTAAAATTTTACATATACAAAAAGAGCAATTGAAAGTGAAAGAAAATGAACCGAAAACACACTAATTAGATTTAAAAACTCAAACTATTAAGTAAAAGTATCCAATTAGTATATGAGTCCACTTAATCTAATTCATGAAACCGATGTGGAATTAATTACTTTTAACACGACCCCTTAACACATATTAGGTCCAACTAATATGTGGCACAATGGCCTGATAAGCTTGCACAGTGAATTTTGTTTTTTAAATACAGAACCCGATCATATGGCGAGAAAAAGGGCATTTCAATTAAGAACGATTGTATGAGGAAAATCGTGTTTTGAACATCAACAACACCTCAGATACCATGATAGAAAATGAACCTAATTGCTTTTAACAAAAAGAATTTTGTCCCTTTATAGAGTTCACTTGACTGGACTCTAAAATAGTTGGAACTTATGTCACTTCAAAATACTGAAAATATCAAATTGAAAAAAAAAAACAGAGAGCTTGGTTCCGTCTTACTCTACTAGCCAAGGACACTAGGAAGAATAAGTAAAATATAGCAAGTTTTTCCTTCATTCATTACTTAAGTGTTGAACTCTAATTGATGTTTGTTTACTTAAAAAGAGAAAGATAATTAGTGAGCTTATCATAATTAAGTGATAAATCTAGGTGGGGTTCTAGAAAATACAAAGAAATTTTTTTTGAGGAAATCAAATGGGTTACATTATTCAAATAAGAAATGGGCATTTATTGTGATGGTTGTCAAGATTGCCTAGTCCTATGTGGGGAAAGAAAACCTTCCCTTTGAGACAAGAAGAAGGAGGCTTACGCAGTTTCCTCTTTTAGAAAGGATGACTTTGCTTTAATTAATTTTTTTTCCTAAATAAATAGTAAAATTTCCACTAGAACACACACAAAAAAGAAAAGAAGATAAAAGGTGAGTGTCTTATCATGCAATAATCGTTGCAAGCACCATCAAGGAAGAGCTAAAGCATTACCTACTTTTCCACATAAAGCAAGTGGGTTGAAACTCAATTTATTGATTTAAGGGGGGCTCTTTTTACTAAATTAAGTGGTGTAATTGACTAGGGTTTTTAGTTTTTGTGTTGCTTGCCAAGGACTTTTGATGTGTACTTTCCTAATTTGAAGAAGCTTGGTTTTTGACGCAAGTTTTCTTCATCTACTTTCTAATTGTAGCATATGTTTTTTGCTTTTAGGTTAAGCTAAGCTAATCATAGGGTTTTATTTTATGCCAATCTCCATGCTTTATTAGTTATGGGGTTACGATGCCCTTTCTTATTCTCTTTCATTTTTGTTCCACTATTTTTGCAAGGTTTCATAACCCAAGAAATGGTGACTCTTCTTGAACCTATCAATACTGACTGTTAGGGCTCCAACAAACCCAACAGAATTTTGCAGCCTAAGCAATTGGATGGACGCAGGAAGGTTTAGAAAACTTCTTACAAAAGAATAACCATTCTATTTTTTACAGAAAAAGCCAACGTACATCAATACATCGATCATTCTAAAAGTTCAAGCCACTTAATTCTTGTTCATACCTTCTCCGCATAAAAGTTAGGGGACCAATTACGCAGTTGAATGAGATATAGGGATTTGTCAAAAGGCAATTCTACTCGTATTTCGTTCAGATTTTGGTCAACTTTTCAGTGAATCCAACAACCTCAGCACATGTTTTAAACATTTTAGTACACCTATCAACCATCCAAATGGATGGCTTGAATTGGAATGTCTAAAAGCACAAGCGCCACATATTTTATGCACATTCAAAATTGAACTCTGGTAAAATACATTACAAGATGTTTTTCCATACTTTCTGCATTCAATTCTAGCAAGCCTTACTTCATTCAATGCTGTGTATCTATCGCTAAATCTTTGCTGGAGATTGCAGTGCTGACCTGACCGGTTAAGCAAAAACCACAAGATTGAAATCACTAGCTTTAGTTATTATTGTTTTATTAGTTAAACCTTTTAGTATCACAATAAAGCAATAGTATTTCCAGAACGACCACCTATTTATTCGTTTATCGGATTCAGCAGGAAATCATAAATAAGCTCTACCAAGAATTGCCAAGCATTTGGTAAACCCTATACATTTAACGTTTGCATATAGGTTCTTTGCAAACGTAAAGAAGTTGTTGAACCACATCTGACTCAATAGGGTACTTCATAGCAAATTTATCTAACTCAATAGGGCACTTCATAGCAAATTTTCATAGTTAAGCAATTTGTAATTTCCAATAAAAATGTGCTCATTTTCTATTTGTTCAGCGTAAATCTGATAAAGATTTTGGTCATAAGCATTTTACGTTATCTGGATAGCACTCTTGTAAAATCAACAACATTCTGAGGGAAACTTTCAGCTTCACCAATGTCTTTTAAGCTAATCGAAGTACAAAATTTTGTAACCTACATTTCTCTGTTTTTACCTTGATAAACTTATATTTCTCTCCTTTTATCTTGATAACCCTTTCAGACTGCGCAATTTCACATTTGCCAAGGAGAAAAAGCATTCACATGAAATCTAGAGAAACTACAATCACGAAGCCACCTTTTCTATCTAGTGTCTTGTTGCACGTCTTAAATATAATGATAAATTTGAAGATGCATGAACTTCAACCCAGTGCAATAGGGAATTGCACTACAATGGAGATGGCAGAAATCCTCCTGAGCAGCCTGCTGCATGGATAAGTTGAGGAAATCACGAATTACATTAGATCTCAGGGAGCATAATATATCAAGAAGCAAAATGATTAAATAATAAGCACAAATATGAGCCAGACTGATTCAGCTCCTCTCTGATTGTCATTCTAAATATGTTTTGTACCAGCATACCCGATAAAGGCCATATTTACATATTTATGAATCAACACGAGACAGATGAATCACAAAAACATAAACCTTAATTCGAAGTATCATGTTCAGAATCAAAGAAACTTGTAAAGTGGCAGAAGTCAACACTGCTCAAATTTGATATGAACACGTTCCTTACATGTGGATTTTGGTGAGAAAATAAAAAGGTTGACATGCAATAGGGATTATAAACAGACCATATGACAACCTTACTACTCTGCTCAAAATAAAAAGAGCTGCTAGAAAAGGCAAAGACATGCACAACCAATTGAAAACAAAGTGTAATAAAACCATACAGATTCATGGTAGTACTCACCAAAGTAAAGTTCATATGCAAAGTGCACCCACATCTGGCGGACTGCCATCAGAACTTGCAGGTCCTTTCCCATGTTGCTTTCTTTCTTTTCTAACTTTTCTTGAGTCCACTGTATGATTACTGAAAGAGAAAACATGGAATATCAGATGACAGGTTTCATTTGGGGAAAAGGGGACTGATCAGCTTCTTAATAACTCAATAACGAGTTGGACTTAGGGAGACGAAGTATGGATCCATTCCACATATAACCTTAATAGTGAGAACTATTTCTTAGCTTTCTGAATAACGTCATGGTTAACAATACTTTTCCAAGGAGCTTTACGTTCCATTAATCTCTAATGAAAGCAAGTGAAACCCAAATGGCCAGACCAATGACCATGGTCATTAGGGTTGACAATTTTTGAGCCTTGAGTAAGATCATGACAAACAATACATTTTTACGGAGCTTTTCATTGCACTTTCTATATCTTAAAAAGGTTGTCCTCACTGATGAAAGCAAGTAAATCCTAATAGCTAAACCAGATGGCATAAACCAAAAGACTAAAGCTTAAACAGAACCCTGGAGAGAGAATCAGGAGTTCAAGGAGCATACACAGCAAACTTTGCAGAGGGTTTTGCCTTGACAGCTCCACAACAAGTCTTGTATTTCTTCTTAGATCCACATGGGCAAGTCTTATTTCTCGCTATCTTCTGCAATTACATAAAATAAAGGTTAAAAAATAAGTAAATGAAAAGAATGAATTAGCAACCAACTTTATCTTATGGAGAGAATTGGCCAAGCAAAGGTTTATAATTCTGAATAAAAAGAAAAACCTTGTCATCAGCCTGGGAACTGCTATTGTCATTGGTTTGCTGGATTCTATTGCTGGAAGGATCGTGTTGGTGGGACTCCTTTAGAGGCACTTTACTGTGCCGCTCACAGTTTTCAATTTCATGATTTACTGAACATCCTTGGGAGATACGGAAGTTAGATAAAAACCTCAAATATTATGAAAAGAAGACTGAAGTTAAAACCAAACATCAAGTGAAACTAATTCAAATGTAGCATTCATGTGGTAGATGCAGCAATGTGACATAGGTGACTTTTCTTTCTGCCTATTGCACATATTCATAATGCAAAACATGTTGGGAAATGGGAATGGAGTATTCTTAAACATGTGTGCATGCAAAAGATAAGAACCAGAAAGGGAATTTTCTTCTACTTTCTTGAATTGTATTTCATTTTTAGGTACGTGCAAACAGTAAAACTAGGAAAGTGCCATCTAATGAAGCAGGGAAGTCATGGAACAAGTGTCAAACCATTGATGATGGCAGTGTGTCCTCATTCAAAAACTACCTCCAATTAGAGGAACATCAATTGTGCCAAAAAAAAAAAAGGGTCAATAACATGTCCTATTGTAGAATCAAAAGATAATTAACTGATGTTAGGATATTCAAAGACAAATTTTTTCACCAATTAGCAAGACTGTTATACATTTCACAAAATCTTAGAAGAAGTTGCTATGTGTAAACAAAATGACACCTGAAATCTAAAAGCTTTGTGCCCAGAATAGAAACAAAAGTTTGTGAATCATAACTAATATTAAATGAATGAATGAAATGACAAGAAAGAACACAGAATGAAATAACAGAAGTCACAATCGCTCAATTGGTGTTAAAATTACTGACCAGACATTACCATAAGAAGTATCTGCATGACATTGAAGGGAATCATTTTCTGCTGAGTTGTCATCTGCTTCTCGTTCTGCTATAAGAAACTCTATCGCAGCATCAATGTCACCATCTACTTGTAGTAAAACCTGGTATGAGATCAACATAAGGCAGAAAATAATATATACAGTGTCTAAGTATGCTGGTAAATTAGCCCTTTTAAGGATGATCAATGAAAAAATATAATGCTGCAGAAGGATGTAAATTCCCATCACAAAACCTTGCAGGCTCTTCATCACCTGTTCGACTTTTTGAGCATTTTCACAGCCACTTCCTGCCGTTACCAATTTTATGGACCTTGTATCATTAATATTCCTAGCGGCTCCCCCTTTAGACTTGCTGGCTGTAGTTTTGGTTTGATGAGATGTTGCGGAAAGGTCAGCATCAGCCTTTCACAAACTGGAAGTCAGGCAATTGCTACAGATTACATGTTCAAATTCAGAGTAGATAAATGCAAAGGGGAAACCTTTATTACAATTGGCCTGGCTGCCCCAATACAAGTGTCCTCCTTTAACCGCACACTGTTATAATGTTCCTCATCATGATAAGATCTGAAAAAACATTAGCAAATCAAACTGCATAATTACAAGATAAATTCTATCATAAAGCGACTTTCATCATCAAACACACGAAAACATCTCTACCTGTTTCAAAAATAGCATCCCTACATGCAACAATCACAACAAGACATTCTCCCAACTATTTGGGATAGTCAGAAAATCAGTTGATCTTACATCAGATACACCAACAGAAAATTAGATCAAATCTTTCCTTATAGAATGTATGTAGTATCAAATAAGTTCAGTATTTCACTATTATAATTAGAGTGCATATGTGATCCTTCTCTTGACCAGAATACATGTGATGCAAAAGGACAGTGCAGAAATGACAAAGATTCTAGTGTACTTACAAATGGACCATACGAGCTCCACGTTCATCAAAATTCCGGATGTACCAGCGAGGTGACATGTACTGCATCAATTATTGAACATACAATGTTCGGTCAAATAGTACATGTAATGATTTCATACAAAGCTCAATCTGACTCTGGTTGTGCATGAATTGTGCTTGGGTATTCTTTGTGAGTTTTAAATCCACATATGTAGCCAAAAAGTATCACATAAAGCACAAATTTCATATTTCCTACTACTACAAATAAGAACTTAACTCTGATCATTTCCCTGTTCCCTGACTTCTCGCACGGTGCGTATTTTATGTTCTAAAAGCCAGATAAGCAGTCAATTTCTATGCAATGACTTTAAAATCAGCCTAGAATATCTTGGACAGGATTTATGATCCTATCAGTAAGTAAAAGGCAGTTTTTGCATTGTTCATCCAACAAATCTCCACAGATAAATTTAACCATATTGATCAAGAATAACTCTGAGGCGATTAGTGATAACTAATGGAAGCACCAAAACAAAGAAAAAAAGGAACACTATCTGGAAATAAAGAAGTGGATAAATAAATGCTGAACATAAAGCACAAAACACGAAATAACGGATCACCTGGTGAATGCATATGTTACCATGTGTAACAAGAGAAGCTGCCTGCAATTCCATATGTCCAGCCCACGTGCCATCCTTTTCCATGAATTGGCAATACTCATCAAATGGGATGTCATCCTCAATAAAAGGCTCAAATGCATCACGGTTTTTCTGGATATCAAGTTATATGCAAATTGGTAAGAGAGCATAAAAAGTAAGTTTTCAAGTGGTTGGACCTAGGGGTGTAATTGAGCAGAGTCGAGTCGACACATTGTCAGGCTCGAGCTCGACTCAACTTTCAAACTCGAAGCTCGAGCTCGACTCAACTTTCAAACTCGAAGCTCGAACTCGATCGAGCTCTTTTTTTTTTGAAGTTCGAGCTCGGCTTGATTAAATAATTAATATACTCGAATTCGACTCTGCTCGACTCGATTAATTAAATAAATTTTTAAATATATATATTTTAAAATATTTAAACTCGACTCGAGTTTAAACTCGAGCTCAAACTCAACTTGATTCGATAAGATATATTTATAATTATATTAATATAAAAGGGTAAAATGGTAAGTATACACAAGTTCGATTAAGCTCGCGAGCCTATCGAGTCACATATTTAAGAGTTCAAGCTCTACTCAATAACCTACTCGAGCTCAAGCTCGACTCAACAATAATCGAGTCGATTTCGAGTTTTTCCCGAGTTGATCCCGAATAGCTCGTAAGTCGGCTTGACTCGATTACATCCCTAGTTGGACCTGAATGAAAAACAATATTATTCACAAAGCATGAATCATTTTAATTTTAATTTTTATCTGAGCAAAGAGAGATTTCGCATCGAAAGCAAGATCATGCAAGATTGTTTGGTTAAATTATGCAGAATTTGATTTTTTGATTTTTTTCTACAGTAGCCATTTACCATTAGATACTGTACAACCATGGTGCGATACCTTCCATGTTCCTCTTCATTACCTTCCAACTGATCTGCAAGTGCCCTGCAAACTAATCAAAGTGAATAACTCAGCGGAACAAAGCTAAGGTCTCAAATATGTCTTGCAATGGCATAAAAGCATACCAGATAAAGGACAGAAATACTATTAGGATTGAACATTAAGCTAAGGTCATATGTAAAATGCAGACCTGAAGAAACAATTACCATCTGCAGTCACTTGGATGATTTTTAGGCCTAATTCATCCAATTGAGCTTTAAACTGCGTGATATCAGCCTGTTTTCCCTGTTTTTTCACCTGTATCCCAACAAAAATTCCCTCAACTGCTTGAAATTAAAGGATTCAAGAACAACCAATAAAATGAGATGAAATTAAAGGAGTTAGGCTTACATTAGTGTTCTTGTTTGGCTTTGTAGACTTCTGCTGTTTGGTTTTAACCATTTTTTGATCTTTTCTTTGAGCTTTTGATATGATTTGATACTTCTTTTCTCTGGTTAGAATATAAGGAACGAAGCGAAAGAGGGCAGTCTTCGTTCTTGTCCTCCAGCCCAGCGTGCTGGTGGTGGCTGGAGATGATTCACTGTCTCAATGCGGCGTCGTATTGAAACATGTGCCTTCTGTGTGCAATTGAGATGATGCTTCAGATTGGATCATGGATAATAAAACAGAATAGTCTTTAGGGCCTATGGGCCTATCAAATAGTCCTTAAACTTTCCCAAGTTATTGCCGGTATCCAGGATATGTTGTTTAATGATTTAGTGGTGTTGCTTTACCCAGATATTGTTTGATGTAATCTGTTTTTATGTGTTTTCCTTGGCTTTTGCCTTCTCTCTGTATGGAAAAAAAAAAAAAAAACTCCATTTTTTAACAAACATAAATTGTTGTATGACTTAAAAATAAAGTATATATTTTTTTTAACCACTGTTATTTAAAAAAACATTAGATTCTGACTAATCTGATTTGATCTGGGTAGAGTCATAATAACGGTAAAAATATTTCAATAACTAATTTAATTCAGTCATATATTATATTATGACTCAAATATAAGACGTTATTTAAACGAGAACAGTCTCTATCAGTTTATTATAATAGTTGTTGATAATTGTTTTTAGTTAAATGATACTCAAAATAAATGTGCTATGACGACTTAAGTAGGTTTAATTTTATTAGTTGGCTAATTGGAAAATTAATTAAAATAAAATAAATTGTAACCAAAATTACATGTTTGTTCTTAGAAAAAAAATATATAAATTTTATATATTTGGTTTATATTCACTTCGTAATCATTGTAAATTTTTAACACGCAAACACACATAATCATTGTATTTCATTTGCGCTGGTTTGCAAATGTTTTGCCTACTCAAAAATGTTTTCCATTGAAAATCTCTTAATTTAATTACCCTTATTTTAATGTGCTATCATGGAATCTCTTGCAAATTTATACATTTTTACTCAAAATGCTTTTTTTTTTAATTAAAAAAATCCTTTATCAATGAATTGGTGAAAGACAAACCTGAAGAAAGAATTTTAAGATTGATGAAAAAAAAAATCTCAGCTTAAAATTAAGTATAACTAATGAATAACAAATGCAATAATAGCTAGTATACAAATACATGAACTTAAACCCAACATCAAATTTATATTTTTCTTGTAATATACATTTTCTATTTACTAATTTTATAATTATCCAATTAATAGTAAATGCCGCCCTTCAACTTCAAAATATTCATGTTTTGTATTATATTTGGAAAAATAATTTAATAATATTGACAAGAAAAAAGGAAAAAATAATAAAATAGAAATGTTAATTTTTAGAGTCTGTTCAAATGTATATTCCAGGAATAAATATAGTTAGACGCTTGAGAGATTTCCGTAAAAAATTATAATATTACAACAAAATTAAGATTGGATATATATATATATATA
>CATIWK010105004.1:0-18763 GCA_949634005.1 Mallotus japonicus
ACAACAATTCACAAGAATAATTTTTAGACAACAACTAACCTAACTAACAATAATCTAACCAAAGATTAAGCCTAACATCAACCTATGAATTTCCTAAAAATAAAAGTAATTACTAGAAAATAGAAACAATTCAGAAAAAAAAATGCAGAAATTAAAGCAAAACAAAGCAGAAAGGGAAGATCTACCAACCTAAGGAGAGAATCAACTCTTGATTTGGTTATGGCAGAAGGATGAAGGCTGCTAGTTCGTGAAGAAGACGAAGAAGGAGAAGGAAATATGAGCAGGGGAAGAAGTCTCCGGAAAAAGAAAGGCAAAAAAAATTTGGTTCTGCTTGCTTATTTGACTAACTTAACTTTACTAACTTTAACACTCAATTTGGCCAACTTACCTTATCAACAACCAATAATAATAATAATAATAATAATAATAATGAACAATAAAATTGTCCACACGTGAACTTATGTATATTTATATATATATATATTAACATGTGCATAAAATCATATATAAATATATATATATATATATGATATCAAACACACACACATATACATATACTAAATAATACCAACATATATGTATATATATATATATATATATAGATAAAATCAAGACTAATAGAATTTAATAAAATTAATAATATTAAAATAAATACTTTAATGCCAAATATTAAATTAAATAAATAAGTAATAAAAATTCAAATTTAATAGACTTTATTAACACTGTAAATCTCACATTTAAATATTAAAATTTTAAAATAAAATAAAATTCGGGTCCTCACAAACCCTTATCCGCAACGTCAGCATGCACCTCTCAACACCTCGAGATGGGGTATTCTGATGTGGATAAAACAGAATTGAGAAAGAGTCAATTGGCCAAGAAAATTTGATTCCAAATCTCCCAGAAACAGAGATAAGTATTGCAAGTTCCACAGAGGTACAGCCCATGATACGGAGGAATGTGTGCAACTTAAGGAAGAGATTCAAAGGCTGATTCGTATTGGCCATTTGCAGAGGTTCGTCAACGGATCAGGTGGCGATGGAAGATATCGCCCCAGGGGAGAGAACGAAGATAGGGGAAGAGATAGGGAGCAAAAGAGGGAGAGGGAGGAGCCTGCAGCCGTAATTAATGTGATCCTTAGGGGTTCCTCAAGAGAAATGGGGTTCAGAAGAAAGAGGAGGAGAGGAGTAGAGGAGTGTACTTAGTATCCAGGGTCTTTAAGATTGATCAGCATGTCACCTTCCCACCTCGAGATGGGGATTGGCTGCACGGACTGCACGAAGATGCAATGGTGGTAGATGGCAGAATCAGGAACACACTCCTAAGGCGTATGCTAGTGGATGACAGAAGTACAGTAAACCTAATGACCCTGAGTGTGTTCAAGGCGTTACGTGGCTCACCCACGGAATTGAAGAGAGTTTCCACTCTGCTAGTGGGCTTGGGAGGAAGGTCGGTGCCAGTGCAGGGTTCCACCAGGCTAATAGTCCAATTGGGAGATGGGGTACGCTACGAGGAATTCCCAATCACCTTTATGATAGTAGATATCCCTTTTGCCGATAATGCAATACTGGGCAGACCTTTCCTCTATGATACAGGGGCATGTACATGCATCAGATACCTTACCATGAAAATCCCCACTATTAGGGGAGAATTATGTGTAAGGGGCAATCAGAAGGCTTCCCGAGAGGCTTGTATGGCGGCTTTAAGGGGAGCAGTAGAGGCACTCCCCATGGAAACCCTCGAGCAGGAAGTGGGGGACAGTAGACCTGAGCCAGCAGGAGAGATACGTGAATGGGAATTGTCTGAAAACAGAAAGGTAAAGTTGGGGGCAGACATGGAAGAAGCGGTACGCCAGGAGGTCCTCCTAGTTCTAAGAGAGAAGGAGAATTCTTTTGCTTGGTCTCCAGAGGATATCCAGGGAGTCAACCCTAATATCATGACTCACAAACTGAATATGGATCCGTCAGTAAAGCCAATAAAGCAAAAGAAGAGGAGGCATGCACCAGAAAGGCAAATTGCCATTTCAGAAAAAGTGGACAAACTCCTTAAAGCAGGTTTCATTAGGGAAGTGTACTACCCTGATTAGCTCTTTAATGTCGTTCTGGTTAAGAAGTCCAATGGAAAGTGGAGAATGTGTGTTGATTTTACCGATCTAAACAAGGTATATCCAAAGGATAGTTATCCACTACCGAGCATTGATCAGCTTATGGATTCCATGGCAAGGTACAAAATATACAGCTTCATGAATGCGTATGCTGGATATCACCAGATCATAATGGACATGTGGGACGAGGAGAAAACATCCTTTATCACAGATAGAGGGACGTTTTGCTACAAGGCTATGCCATTCGGTTTGAAGAATGCTGGTGCCACTTATCAAAGATTGGTAAACTGAATGTTCAAAGAGCAGATAGGGAAAACGGTGGAGGTATACGTCGATGATATGATAGTGAAAAGTGAAAAGGGGAGTAGCCATGCCAGGGATTTGGACGAGGCACTAGGAGTGTTGGGTAAATTTGGCATGAAGCTCAATCCAGAAAAATGCATTTTTGGGGTCAAAGCCGGGAAGTTCCTCGATTTCATAATCTCCCAGAGAGGAATCGAAGTGAATCCAGAGAAAATACAAGCAGTAATAGAGATGAAACCCCCTCAATCCATGAGGGAAGTGTAGAGGTTGAACGGATACATCACAGCACTGGGACGCTTTATTTCTTGTTCCGCCAGAAGGTGTCTCCCGTTCTTTCAAGCATTGAAATGCCAAAAGAATTTCAAATGGGCTGATCAGTGCCAGAAAGCTTTTGAGGAACTAAAATCGTTTCTTAGTTCTCCTCCCCTCCTCAGCAGGCCAAAACAAGGTGAATCCTTGTACCTTTACTTGGTAGTAGCAGATGAAACAGTGACATCGGTGTTAGTAAGGGACGAAGAGGAAGAGCAGTTCCCTGTGTACTACATCAGCAAAACCCTCAAGGGTGCGGAAATCAGGTATCCCAAAATTGAAAAGATGACGTTCGCCCTGATCGTATCTGCACGACGTTTGAGGCAGTATTTTAAGGCGCATCAGATAATAGTAAGAACAGATCAGCCGTTGCAAAAAATATTACAGAAGGCTGAAACATCTGGGAGAATTGTAGAATGGGCGACTAAAATTGGGGGATATGGAGTCAAGTACGAACCAAGGAAGTCCTTGAAAGTCCAGGTTTTGGTTGACTTTGTGGCAGAATGTGGGGAAGAGCAGAACAAACCGGCTGGAATGAAACCTACCCCATGGCTCTTATATGTTGACGGAGTGGCTGGCCCTAGGGGTGCTGGTGCAGGAGTAGTACGCAAAGGCCCAAGAGGAATCAAGATAAAGTATACCCTCAGAATACAGTTCAAAGCCTCCAATAATGCAGCAGAATATGAGGCTATGATAACTGGTTTGAGCTTAATAAAGGAGATCAGACCCGAAGCTTTGATTGTTTACAGTGATTCATAGTTGGTAATTAATCAGATGGAGGGGCGATTTACAACAAAGGATGAGGATATGCTCAAATACTTAGCAATGGCAACTGGGGTAGCAAATCAGCTTAGACAAGCGGGAACGGATCTTGTGCTCAAACAAATCCCCAGAGAGTCTAACCAAGAGGCTGATGCGCTTTCCAAAAAAGTGTATGAAGGGTATGACATACCAAGAGGGCTACTCCTAGAAGAACTGACAGAACCAACCACGAAGAACAGCCAGAACATGCTGGTCATTAAGGCGGTTTGCTGGATGAAGCCTATTGTTAAGTGGCTAGACTCAGGAGTACTTCCATCATATGAAGTAGAGGCTCAAAAAGTGCGGAGAAATACAGCAGCATATGCTATCGATGGGGATATCCTTTACAAAAGGTCAGCAACGCACCCCTGGTTGAGATGCATCACTAGGGAAGATGGAGAGTATATGCTCAGGGAAATCCATGAGGAAATCGGAGGAGCTTATGAGGCAGCAGGAACAGTAGTTCGGAAAGCTTTATTGTAAGGCTATTATTGGCGTACTATGCAGGCAGACTCCAAGGAGCTCATAATAAAATATGAAAAATGCCAGTATCATGAAAGGTACAATTACTTGCCACCAGCGTAGCAACAGCCATTGGGTATCTCCTGGCCATTCGCACAGTGGGGAATGGATATCCTGGGTCCTTTTCCTCTGGCAAAAGGGTAGAAAAAGTTTTTGATTATCGCCATAGATCATTTCACTAAATGGGTATAAGCAGAACCTGTTGCATCAATCACCCAAGCAAAGATAACAAGTTTTTTCTGGAAGAACGTAGTATGCAGATTTGGGATACCCAAGAGGCTAGTAACAGATAACGAGAAACAGTTTGGTTGTAGAGAGTTCAAAGAGTTTTGCTAAAACCTCCACATCAACTTGCACTTCACCTCAGTGGCACACCCCTAAACTAATGGAATGACGGAAGTGAAAAACCGAACACTACTGCAGGGCATCAAGAAAAAAAAGGTTGGATCAAACCAAGGGAGAATGGGTAGAGGAATTATATAGCGTCTTATGGTCATATCACACAACTCCAAGGGAAAGCACAGGGCAAACCCTTTTTAAATTGGCATACGGCACGAAAGCTCTGGTTCTAATAGATCATAGGCATTCCCAGCTATCGGGTGGTTGCATATAATGAAGAAAGTAATCATGACATCCTTCGCATGAACTTAGACTTGCTAGAGGAAGCAAGGGAAGCAGCAGAAGTCAAAATGGCAACTTGTAAGCAGAAAATGCGTCGTTTCTATAATTAAAAGAGTCAAAGAAAGATGTTTACTCCCTGGAGACCTAGTACTGATCCGTGCAGACATCGCCAAGGGAAACGCTGGTGTGGGGAAGCTAGAACCTAACTGGCAGGGACCATACAAGGTAGCTGTAGCCCTCGGACCAGCCACCTATAAGCTGGAAGATGCCAATGCCAAAAGCATGCCCAGAACGTGGAATGTTTCGAACTTGAAAAAATATCATCAGTAAGATAGCTATGTTACAGTTATTTTAAATTAGTAAGGTAGCCCTCGGACCGGCCACCTACAAACTGGAAGATGCCAATGGCAAAAGCATGCCCAAAACGTGGAACGCTTTGAACTTGAAAAAGTATCATCAGTAAGATAGCTATGTTACAGTTATTTTAAATCATGGTTTCGCATTTTATCCTTTATGTTTGTAAGAAACTACTTTAGCATGATATAAAGAAGGCGTAAAGCCATTGGGTGCAACTTACCAACTTCTCCAATTTTTTGAGCTCTATAATAGATAAACCCCTCAGTGCGATGCATCGCCTGAGAGGAGTTTCCTATAAACAAACCCCTCAGCGCGACACATCACCTGAGAGGAGCTTCCTATAAACAAACCCCTCAATGCGACGCATCGTCTAAAAGAGGTTTCCTGGTGGAAAATCCTTTAGAGGAACGTATTATTCGCAAGTGTTTAAAAGCAAACCCGAGAGGAACCTGTTAATAGGACCTCAGCATACATACTTCAAAATAAAACATCTCATTTGGCTCCTTAGTATAATAAACCCAAGAGAAGCTAGAAAACATGAAACACGGAAGAATATATGATTACCATTCTAAAATCACCCTGACACACTGTCCGTAAAGAATCCAAAATAAAAGCGAAACAAACGAATGGTTCCTACGATGCATCGTCACAATGCATCTGTAAGTCACATTAATAAAAAAAAAATAACTAAACAAATGGGCATAAAGTTGGCCATGGAAGCACCAGACAGCGTCCACAAAGTTAATACGTTCAAAAGAAAAGCTAAGTACCCTTACACCTCCACCCTTGTGGAGTTTAAAATTTCAAAAATATTGTTTAAACTGCTATAAACCGGCAAAGGAAAGCTACCATAGAAATTGTTCAAAAATAAAGGAGAATCAACGGGGCTCTAAGCCTTCAATCTAGGAATGATCCACATTGGGAAAGTGCCCCTCTAACTCCTCAGCAAATTGCTTATTAGCATCCGCATATAAGGCCCCAGATTCACGCATAATCTTGTCAAAGTCAGCCTTTAGCTCAGTCAAAGAAGCCTTGGATTCATGGAGAGAGTGCTCGAGGGATTCCCCTTTCAATTTCAGCTCTTGATTTTTCTCTATCAGCTTGCGGTTGTGCCCATCCAAAGTTTCAACTTGCTTTTCCAGTATAGAAATGCGGTTCTGATTCACCAAAGCAAAGCTCTTCATTTCCTTGGCATGCTGCTCCTTCAAGTGAGCAGGTTCTCCTGCCAGCTCCGTATTACATTTGCACAAAGCGACAAGAAGTTCGTCCATGCGAAGAGATAGCTCCATTTTTTGAAAACAAATATCCAAAAATAAGAAAATAAAATACAAGTATAAATCAATAGAATGGAACTACTGTGAATAAATAGGCGCACCTTAATAGCTAGCAACTGCTGTTGGCATCCGAAGTCAATATCCAACTTCACAGGGCTCCGCGAGTAATCATCACTGGGAAGGAGACATATCCGGGCTAAATCAGCACTGACACTGGGAGACCAAACTGAGTAACCACCATATTTTTCATGTTTTTTAGCCAGCTGGGTATGAAGTTCCTGAATCACTTTAGCCACCACTTCCTCCGGATTTCCCATAGAAGAACCCTCACTGAACCTCCAAAGGAAGAGATCCCGAACGGAGGCATTTTCGGAAAGGCGCATCCTTATCAGGAGAATCCAGTGTCACCATATCCACAGGACCGCCGAGCAATTTGACATTTCCTTCAGTGACAGGGGCAGAGGAATCAGTCTCTTTAGCCTTCGGAATAGAGGAAGGTGACGTATCAGTAGCAGATGGACCCTTGAGCAAATCCTTCAAAGATCTCCCTAAAAAAAAGAAGAAGACGATAAAAAAGCAAATCCTTTAAGGATTTCCTTTTAAGAGAAAAGGAAGAAAAAGGGTTAAGTTATAAAGCAAGTGCAAAGGAAAAATAAGGCGACATATCCCATAAACCCTTCAAGCGACCAATGATTCGGCCATAATCAAAGCATTCTCCTCTCGTGCGAGACTGTAAAATTTTGAGTTTTTTCTCCTCCTCATCTGACAGTTCTATTTTTCTCTCTCCTTTAAAGGTGTCGTCAACCCATATACGAGTAAGATCACCCCATCCATTTGGATTGGTCACCACGAAAAAGCTTTTGAACCAAGACTTCCTGACTTTGGGACATCCTGTAAATAATGCTCTGTTGGCACGACCAAATAAGTGCCAATACTGGCTTTTCTTGCTAAATATGAAAAGATACTGAAAAATGTTCAAATCAGGCTCAAAGCCTGCCTGTTCGCACATCACAATAAAGCATGTCAAGAACATCAAGCTATTTGGGGTAATTTGGCTCATTTACACTCCATATGTCGTAAGGAAATCCACCACGAAAGGATGAAGGGGAAAACGCAGACCAGCCCGAAGAGTGTCCTCTTATATAACCATGTGTTTGTCCTCCAACACGAAATTACCACGATAACCTTTCGGCACACTGAGTTCATATTCTCCTGGGATATTATATTCCTCCTTCAGCTCTGCCAAATGGTTAGGTGTCACGTTGGAATGAACAGCACTCACTGAAGAAACTTCCAAAATCCCGTGACTCATGCACCCACTGTCATCATCAGTGGGTGTACCATCCCTCCAACGAAGATGATGTGATGTCACCCGGCCCTGAGAAGCGTGAGATATACTGGAGTGGGAATTGTCATGAGCCGATCCCCCTCTCCCCTCCAAAGATTTTCTGGCGATATCTACACCGGAATGGCTCACCATAGTGAAAGACAATATACCACGCATAAATCAACAACAAAACAGATGCAAAGATAGCAAGAAAATCACATGGCAAACATCATCAAGCAACAATAAAAGACAAGAATGATGGTAAAAAGAGAAAAAGGCAAAACATTTACAAGAGCTCATTCACCGATAGTCACAAATAAAAGGAACAACGATATTTTAAAAAAAAAAAGGGGGAAGAAGAACAAAGGGAACATGGAAGTACCTCTTCTTGACGACATAGTGAGCAAGCAAAAAAGAGTCAGCACCAGATAGAATCACGAACACAAATCACAGCAATAAGCAAGAAGAACAATAAAAATCTCCAGTAAGAGAGTGATGCTACCAAAGAGAAAACACTTTTGAAAGAAAACAAAGAAGGAAAGAGAGAAGAAGGGAGTTGGTGAAGCTTAATAAGCCTAATGATGAGCCCTATTTAATGACACAGATCATAAATAGGAAAATTTTTGAAAATAGCAAAAAGAGGGGGAGTGACAACTGAAAAGATGCGATGGGCGGAACACGAACATACGGTTAACATAAACCAAAACCGGCCCTCAGTAACTACAAGCCACGTACCAAGGACCAGTGAACCACAAAGTTACGATTCCACAAGACGCATCAACTAGACAATTTGACAAGGAGTTGAACATAAATGATCAACACTTTGGGGGGGAACCCTGATACCAAAGCATGGATTTGGCCTAGGAAAACGAAGCCCAGCCAAGGCATGGATTTGGCCTAGGGAAACGGAGCCCAGCCAAGGCCCTATAAGCAGATACTGTTCTTCTTCTTCCTCGCCATTCTTCACCTCCAAGCCACCTGTATCAATACCAGATAAAAACCGATAGAGAATGATAATGACAGCTAACAAATGTGAGCCAGCAACCAATAAGTTCATGACACGTCAACATTGACAGTATAAAGAAATCATCTCGGCAGGCCTGCAAAGATTCCATGGCAACACCCAAATAGCCTGTACCTTGCCAACGCCTGCACACTAACAAACCTCCCATTATACAAGGGCAATGTTCCCTAACAAACAGCACCAGCTTATTAGGGCCAATTGGCAGGAAAGGTGCATGACCGAGACTAGAGGGCAAACCACCTGAACATAGCTCATCACGAATCACCGAACGACACATGGCATCGAATACGGCTATATATATCCATACACAGTAGCGATAGAGGTAACACACTAAGAAAAACCCTAAACCCTTTCAAAGTTTCTCCATCTTCTCTTTTGCCTGACTTGACCGTCGGAGAGGGTTTGCTGGGACCCCGCCCAGCAAAGCTTCTTCACTAGCTTCTGTTTTGCAGGTATCTTGCAACCTGGAAACGGACCGAGCGTATCAATTCTAATTATTTTTTGAAAATTATTAGAAATAAAATATATTTTTTTATATAGCAAACCAAACTGAAAAAATTAAATATTAATTTTATTTTTTATTGTATTAATTATAATGGTTAAATTTAATATCTCATTCCATGATTTTAGACAAATTTAATTTTTATTTATTGATATTTTAATTTATTTTAATTCTATTCAGTATTTTTGTCTTTCAAATTTAATATATATGAATGTGAACAATATCTTTTAAATTAGAAAAAGAACATAAAGTCCAATTTTCAAATGAAGAAATTTAAGTTAATTTATTATTAAGATAGGAAACATAATTTTTTTAACTTAAAAAAACTGCTAGAGACACCATTTTAAAAATTTTTCTAATTCAAACATTTTGATTGTAAAAAAAAAAAATCCTTACATTAAAATACTAAAATTCAAAAAGTTCAGACACCATTTATACATGGCCAAATGCATAGTTTCACTCCTAAAACTTTACACAATTATTCTTTAGCATTCATCGGCTTTTATTATGTTCTCTCCAACCTTTAGACTTTTATTTTGAACCTAAGTAACCCTTATAATACATAAAATCAAACTATTTTATAAATCAATATTGATATGAATATAAGAGAAACTTATATAAACTAAAATATTGTTTAATGAAAGAGAAAATATAATTAAAATAAAAAAATTCTAACTTTTATTATATTAGTTTTTAATTCTAGTTATATTGTTTTGAAACTAAATTTAGCATTTTATGTGTTTAAAATCATTTGAAATCAAAATTTTATCTTTTGGTATTGTATGAGTTAAATAAAATCAAAAAGTACAAATAAAAAGGTGAAAATTTTCAAAATAAAAATTTAAAAGTTGAATAAAAAATAATAAAAGTTGAGGAGTGTCAGAAGTTAATCGTGTAAAATCAGGCTTGAAACTATGCATCCAGTCATTTATACATTTATACCTAATAATAATAATAATAATGATAAAAGATAAATGCATAAATGGTATCAAATTTTTTAATTTTTATTAATTAAGTGTTCGAATTGGTAAAGAAATTCTAAAATGACGTCTTTAAGTAGAAAATTTGTTTAGATGAATTATGTTCGCCATGTAAGATTATGAACTCTCCATTATATTTATAACATATGGTGTTGTTGATTAATTAATGACATTATTAATTAAAATTAACTAACTTTAATTTTAATACTGACAGTAGTTAATCATAGCAAATGATAAAGACATGATTATGAAATTTAAAAAAAAAAAAATCTGCTAATAGAGCAAGACCATTTTTCTTATGTAAACAAAGCCAGAAATAAAACGCTATTTAATGAAAGAAATAAGCAAAAGACCATATTATTTGGATTTGAAAGGCAATGAAATTGGCAAACCAGCTCATAAATTTGGTGGGTGAAGATTACTTGTCATAAATAAATGGAATCGTTATGGAGTCATTAATTTCCCTAAAAAAATGGGTAAATTATAAAAAAAAATTCATGATTTTTAGCGCTTTTTCAATTTCAACATATCTTTTTAATTTTGGTGATATCATTCACCAACTTTTTTATTTTTGAAATTTCATGCACCGGTTGAAAATTTGGTGACACTTTGCTGATGTGGCCACCGGAAAAATTTGAATTAATCCACCTAAGCGCCATGTCAAAAAACACCATTTTGACTATTTGCAAAAAAAAAAAAAATATAACCTTTAACATTTTTTGCAATTTAAACATAACGTATTGATTTTGATAAATTGATACATAATTTTCTTATTTTTTATTTAATTTATATTTTTCAATTGATATTTGTGAAGCAAATATTTAAGTAAGGAAATTCTAAGGTAAATTTATTTTTTATTTACTTTGTTTTTACTTTACTTTTATCACCATTGGATGAGAGTGTATTGAATCATCCAATGATGGTTATTAACAAAGTAAAATTTACTTTATAAAAAATAAATTAACTATAGACTACACCATTTAAGTAATGACAATTCAAAATTAATTTTTTAATTAAATAAAGTATAAATTTAATTGATACATTCAAATATATATATATATATATATATATATATATATATATATGTATTTAATTATTTTAAAATAAATTATTATTTTGAAATATTTAAAATATTTAAATATTTAATTAATCAAATTATATTTTATTATTTGAATTGATTTACATATTAAATAAATTTTATAATCAAATTATACATAAAATAATTAATGATATATACATTTTTGTTAAAATAAAATCTTCATTTTTCTTTTGAATTAATTTTGAATTTTCATTACTTAAATGGTGAGTACTTATTATATAAATGGAATAGCTATTAAGTCTACGTGAGTACTGATTATATATATATTTTTTCTTTTGCATTTGAAAGGCAATGAATTGTCAGGCCAGCTCATAAATTTGGTGGCTGAAGATTACTTGTCATTAATAAATGGAATCATTATAGAGTCATTAATTTCCAAAAAAAAAAAAATGGAAAAGGCCATGAATTGTCAGGCCAGCTCATAAATTTGATGGGTGAAAATTACTTGTCATTAATAAAATGGAATCATTATAGAGTGATTAATTTCCCAAAAACAAAAATGGAATCGCTATGGATTCTCTCTCTCTCTCTCTATATATATATATATATATATATATATATATATATATATATCAGCGAAAGATTGGGTTGCTTTGAGTTATGGGGACCTAGTCGAGTTGGACTTCCAAAAAAAAAAAGTCGAGTTGGTGTGTGCATTAAAAACGTTAGAAGATTGTAAAGAGTGGGTGTAGGCGGCGGGGTTTAACGCGCCCCCAAGTGTTGGCGACCACGGTACTGTGTCGGGTCTTCGGTTCGCGTGAGAAATACGAAATAGGTCAAAGCCTACTCGGAGATGGAGTCGCCACCCGGATAAAAACCGGGACACTTATACGGCAACTGGATTCCACGGAGGTTCCCAGAAGCCGTCATCAGAGAACGGGTTCGGAAACTGGGTATGGACGTTTGAATGTTCACCCGATCTTGCGATCGGCCTCCGTTTGTGTTCGTGATTTATTATCTTTTGATTATTCGATTGTTTCTTTTATTTACATGCAAATTGGATTGCCTTCATTCAATGGTTCAATTTTACATTAAGTTTAAGTTTGCACATTATCCGTATTTATGCATATTAATCCTGTTGCTCACCAAAGTAAACTCAATATACAATCATGCATTCCAAATAAACGGGAGAGGGATTAAGGATTACATCATTTGGAATAAACAATTAACTAATTAAACCCCTCAAGAACTACTTAATACAAATATACATACTTAGTGATTCACAAATCACTCTTACGAATTCCTGCAAGACAAATGTTCACCCTTTCCCACAAACCAGGAACTCGGTTGATTAGCTCACAAGTTATAAACATAAGCAAGGATTCAAATTACACCCAAACATATACACAAAACACATAAATGAACATGATACTTCTATTCACATAACATAAGGAATTAATGAAAACAAATATAAACACGTACGTATATCAACATAGAATGAAGATTAACACATGCAAAGTCTACATAGGAAACATAACATCATAAAACACGAAAAAAAAGCATGCAAGGATCTAACATGGAGACGGAACAGGGCGTCCATCGCCCTGTTTAGGTGGCGATCGCCACTTGGCACTCTGGCCGAGCGGCGATCGTCGGATTACCAGGGGACGTCCGCCCCTTTGGGAGGCGGTCACCTCCTCAGGAGGCGAATCAGCCTCATCAGGCAGTGATCGCCACTTGGCACTCTGGCCGAGTGACGATAGCCCCTTGAGGAGGGAAGATCGCCTCTTGAGGAGGCGGTCGCCTCCTCCACAGGGCGAATTAGACTACACAAATCACAGGGTTTACTTCTAAACTAAGAAAGCTATACATGCACACATTCAGAGCTCTAAACTAACCTAAAACTTCAATAAATCACATCATAAACATGGTATATCACATAGGAAATACATTCAAAGCATGTAATAGCAAATATTTCAAAAAGATGAATCAACTAAACACTTAATGCTTTGATATTTAAAGAACAAGTGAAGAAATTTACTAAAATGAAGCTTTTCTCAAAATAATTGACCCTCAGAGATTGGATGAGCTTGATCTTTGCTCTGATGCAAGAAATTCTTTCTTCTCCCTTAAGAAATCCACTCCTAGGCTTAGTTTCTCTCCTTCCTTCAAGGAAAACCACTCCTCTCTTGCTCCTCAGAACTCTCCTTTCTTCTCTCTTCTTTCTCTGGTTCGTTTTTCTCTCCTCTCCAGAAAGCAATTTTTTCTCAAGAGTCCCAAAAGTCCAAGTGTCCTTCCCTCTTTCCTCTCTTCTATTCTTATTCACCCCCATCAACCACCCATCACCTCCACCCTTTTCCCATTCCCTATGCCCTCTCTCCTCCACTCAAAACTCTCTGAAAAGGTGCTCTTTTGCGTGCTGGAGCAGAGAGTTTGGTGTGAGGGACCCCTCTCTCTCCCCATTAAATGCTGTAATTAATGCAGCATGCAAGTGGGGGGGGGGGGGTTAAGAGGCGACCGCCTCTTCGAGGCGGCGATCGCCCCCTTACCAAGGGGCGATCGCCCTTTGACCGAGAGGCATCGCCTCTTGGGTCCGGATCTGGACGGGCCGGGCCGATTTGGTGGTTTGGGCTTGGGCTTGACAGGTCAGACTCTTCTAAGTGGATTCTCAAGGGGTTTGGACTCTCTCTCTTGTATCCAAGTCTCGTTCTCATCATCGGGCTTGTTGCGGGTCGGCTAAACCGAGCAACCACAGTCCATCCCCTATTACGGGCAGACCGAATCGGGTGTCTACAGTGGGTTTTAGCATTTTCCACAAGATTGAAGGAATGAGTCAGCTCAGCTTGTGAACTGAATTCTAAGCTATGATAACTCGATTAGGTTTTACTTCTCGTACAATTGAGTTGAAAATAATAGGCATGAGCTGCAAATTGTAGAATCAGTTTAATTGTTTTGTTTTTCAATTCTTTTATTCTTGGTGTGCATGATATATGTAAATGAGGCAATATATTTGACCTGCAGAGACTTATACTGAACTTTTTCTTGCATAAAGTGATAATCAATCTCCAAGTGTTTCGACTGAGAATGAAAGACAGGCATTATAGTAAGATAGGTGGCACTCAAGTTATCCCAGAATAAGGTGAGAGTCGGCAAGTGAGAAAAATTGAGCTCCTTAAGAAGTGACTGAAGCCAGTTGATTTCTTGAATTTTAGTCGCCAAAGAATGATATTCAAACTCTATAGAAGATCTAGCAACACACTATTATTTCCTTGAACTCCAAGAGATGAGATTACTGCCAATGTATATGGCATAGCCTATGGTAGATTTGTGGTCATCTAGAAAACTAGCCCAATCGGCATTAATGTATGTGTTGAGGGCAAATGAAGTGGATTTGCGAATGAGGAGGCCATGAGTTTGAAGATAGCATAAAATATGTTGAATAGCCTGCCAATGTTCATCCATAGGCACATGAAGAAACTGAGATGCCTTGTTAACAACATGAGAGATGTTAGGTCTCATGAAAGACAAGTATTGTAAGCTACCGACGATACTCTGATAAAGACTAGCATCCTTGAGAGAGGTTTCTTGATAAAGAGATAATTTCTAAGAGACATTAGAGGGAGTGGAGATGTCATTTGTAGAATTCATTTGTGCTTTGTTTGAAAGATTTTTAGTATATGTCTTTTGAGGAAGAAAGAGACCTAAATTTATGAAAGAAGCTTCAATCCCAAAGAAGGAATTTAATCAACCAAGATTTTAAAAGCAAATTTAATGTTGAGTGAGTGAACCACTTACTGCATAAACCTTGAAGATGAACTGGTAAGAATCAAATAATCAACATAGATTAAACAAAAGGCAGACAGAGTACCATTAGAGTAGAAAATAGTAAGCTGTCTATTTTGGAGACATGAAATCCTAAAGCTTGTAAGGCTGAAGTTAAGCATTTTATACCATTGGATAGGCACTTATTTTAATCCATAAAAGAGTTCTTCAGCTTGCATACATGAGAAGAAAATTGCTTATTAATGAATTTAGGAGGTTGTTGCATGTAGACATCCTTATTAAGTTGGCCATGTAAAAAAGCATTCGAAACATCAAGTTGTTTAATAGGCCAAACTTTACTGATAGCCAAATAAAAAAATTAAATAAATAGTATATGGTTTAAACACCGAACTATAAGTATTATAAAAATTAGTGTCGGGCTATTGATGAAAACCCTTAGCCACTAAACGAGCTTTATAGCGATCAACCTTACCATCCAAAGAAAATTTAATACGATACACCCATTTGCAACTAATTAAGTTATGAGCAGTGTTTTCGGAACAAGATTCCAAGTATTATTTGTGAGAAGGGTGTTGTATTCAGCAGCTATAGCATTTCACCAATGAGCAATTTTGATAGCATCACAAAAAGAGGTAGGTTAAGAGGTTAAAGTCGTTGTGTATGGAAAGGTTTTAGTTTGAGGTGTCCAGTTTGTGAGCGGGTGACCATTAGATATTGGTGGCTAGTTGTGAGTAAAGGCAGTCTAGGATTATCATTTAAAGAGGGTGAAGTTGATAAGATAATGTGTGGATTGGGGTCGTTGGTCTGATTTAAAGTGGGATTATTAGGTTAAGTTGGAGATATTAAGTGATCGGGTGGTGATAATGTTTGAGGACAAGTAAAATTGGTGATAAAGTTTGTATTGGAATGGGATGTAGAGCTGGGTAAGGAGTTGGTTATTGGGATTGGAGCTGTTTGGGCCTGTAAAGCAGGTGCAAATAATGGTGTGTTGTCCAACATAGTAGTATTAGATTATGAATCATTAACCACACTATCACCCTATTTGAAATGGAAATACATATTCATAAAAAAGAACATGTTGTGAGATGATAATCTTTTTGGTAAGAAAATCAAGGCAATAATAACCTTTATGGATTTTGCACTAGATAAGGAAAACACATCTTAAAGAACGAGGAGAAAATTTGGTGTGTGCTTGAGAATGTAAACACGGATAGCAAAGGCACTTGAAAACTCGAAAATAACCATAATTAGGAGAGGTCTAGAATAATTTGGTAAATGGTGATGTATTTTAGAGAAATGGTGTTAGAAGACAATTTATAATATAGAGAGCTGTTTCAAAGGCACATGGCCAGTAAATTTGAGGTACATAAGAATGATTAAAAAGAGATAAACTTGTTTCAACAATGTGACGATGCTTTCTTTCTGTACAACCATTTTGTTCAGGGGTATAGGGACATGAAATTCACTGAGTAATACCATTTTCACTAGGATAAGAAGTTAAGCTTTGAAACTCTCCTCTCTAATTGGACTGAAAATTTTTAATTGAATGATTAAAGAATTTCTCAATAACATGTTTGCATTTAATAAAAGTGCTAAGAACTTTAGACTTATATTTAAGAAAGTAAATATAAAAATATTTGCTAAAGTGATCATATAAAATAACATAATAACGCTTGCCATCAAATGAAGGGAGAGGAGAAGGACTCCAGAGGTCTAAACAAATTAATTCTATAGGTTTAGAAGCTTGAAAAGAGGAATGGGGAAAGGGAAGTTTATGACTTTTACTAATAGAACATAAACGACATAAAGAAAAATCATTATTATAAGACTTTATATTAGACTGAAATAAAGCTTGGAGAACGGTTTGAATGGAAGCACATGCTAGATGAGCATGCCATGTTGAAAGGGAACGGAGGAAAGAACAAGAAGAAGGTGATGAAGGTGGAGTCAAAGTCATGGCTAGAGAATAGAGACCTTCATCATTTGGGCATGTAAGCAATAAATTCTTCGTGTGGATATCCTTGATCTTAAAATAAAAAGGAAAAATTCAATAGAAACCTTGTTAGTTTTAGTAAAAGAAGATCATTACAAGCATCAGGAACATGAAAGATGTTATATAAATGAAAAATTTTATTATTATTTGTAGAATAGTGAGAATCACCAACATAAGAAATTGAAACAGTATTACCATTGCCAATAGTTATATCATCGGGACCATTATATTCTTTCTGATGACTAATATTTTTAACATCATGAGTGAGGTGATGAGTGGCTCTAAAATCCAAAATCCATTGTTGCGTATTTGGAGAAGAGGTGACAACCAATTTTGATGATGGTTTATGGTTGAAGGGTCGGTTGTTACGATTGATTTTTGGTGATGAGCAAGTGGCTAGATGTCCAATGCTAGGGAAATTGTGGTAGGTGAGATGTTTGGTGTCTTAGGATGTTGGAGAGGATGGTTGATTAAAATAAGTGCTGGACTATGGATGAGATGAAGAACTTCCATGACCTTAGCCTTAAAAATATGAAGTGCGAGGGGGCAATGGGTGGTGTTGGCAAAATAGGCTCTTGGTGTTTGGAATCAGCTGCAAGACTGGCCTCTTCACTTAACAAGAGTCCACAAAGATAATCAAATGTGATTGCATCTGTGCATGTGATTTCATCTATGCAATTTTATAAGGAACGAATGAATGGATGATATTCAGGCCCGAGTCCATTAGTGATAACATAAACAAGATCATCTTCATTCAATAGACTTTGGAGAGTAGCTAACCGATCAGCCATACCTTTGGTGCACTGTGTGTATGCTGTAATAGATCCAGTTGAATCACATTAAAACTTGAAAAATGCTGACTTAATGGTGCAAATTTGCACATGAGAACCTGAAGCATATGTTCTGGCTAGTTTGTCCCAAACATCTTTTGCACACAAAGCCCCAACAACTTATGGAATGAAAACTTTAGTTATAGACCCAATAATCCAACTTAAAATTAACTGATCTTAGCGAAACCATGAGTCATAAAGAAGATTGTTGAACTTGACCATCAATGTGTTTTGATAAATCATAACTATTGAGAAGAGGAAGAAGTAGCATAAAGTTTGATTAGTAGATGAGTAGCTATATTTGGTAAAAAAGAGACTTGAAAAGTAGAAGCCGATGGAGAATTAGAAGTGATAGGAAGATTGGTTTGAACATGACCTGGGTTTAGACCTTCGTGAGACAGGTTAGTTTTACCCTACCATTGATTCGCACAATTGGTCATCGCTCTTGGTTGAAAAGCCAATGGCGCGAAGCTACCGTGCGCTGGATTATGACTGAACGCCTCTAAGTCAGAATCCGGGCCAGAAGCGACGCGTTTTCCGCCGCTCGTTTATCGACCAGCAGTAGGGGCCCTCCAGCCTCCAAAGGCACGTGTCGTTGGCCAAGCCGTCACGGCGGATGAGCCGCGGGGGCCACCCTGAAGTACAATTTCCGTCGGGCGGCTGACTGAATCCTTTGCAGACGACTTAAATACGCGACGGGGTATTGTAAGTGGCAGAGTGGCCTTGTTGCCATGATCCACTCAGATTCAGCCCTTTGTCGCTCCGATTCGTCCCTCCCCTCCCTCCCTTTCCCCCGGTTCGCCCGGAGGTTCCGCATTCCACGCTTGCACGTGCAAACTCCCCTATGCACATCAAAAAAATCACCAAGTCATGTGACCCGCCCCGCCCCTCCCCTCCCCTCTATATCCCCCCAAGTCCCTCCCTCAGAATGTTAAAAATCACTACTAAGTCCCAAAAAATCACTAAGTCATGTGACCCACCCCGCCCCTCCCCT
>CATIWK010105043.1:0-13580 GCA_949634005.1 Mallotus japonicus
CTTACAAAGGATAGCCCAAAGCAAAGAGAGGCCTGCAAAATAGAACAGAAAGAGTAAGATAATCAAGAGTAGGTAACCCACCACAAAGAAACCAAAAAGTCAACTTCTTGGAGTCATAATTAATCATGAAGCAGGTAAAAACTCAAGATTTCTATCACTTAATGCGAAGAAACAATTAGCTAAAAAGAAGATTTAAAAGACAAAGAAAGCAAAATTGCAGGACCCTTTTAAGGCAAATATAGAATCTTGCACTCTATAGCACTATCAAGCAATAAAAGATTGGAACTTTGAAAAGCATATACCGTGCAAGAACATAAAAGCACTCCACTGCAACCTTGAAGAGAAGACCCATCAAACCCATGTTGTTTGAGAGAGTTTCTTCACCTAAATCTCCATTAAAAACAGCTCGTGTTTTTAAGTAAAGAACTATCAAGCAATGCCAACACGGCCAAGTAATAAAGAACTCTATAGCACTATCGAGCAATGCCAGAACGGCCAAGTAATAAACAACATTTGTTTATGTGTTAAGTGTTTTTTTTTTTTGGGTCGAATGTTTATGTGTTAAGTAAGTGTTTTTTTTTTTTTGGTCGAATGCTTATTTGTTAAGTAAGTGTTTTTTTTTTTTTTCTGAGAATATATGTGTTAAGCAAGCGCTAAAGGAGAGAAGTTAGAAAAGGACAATTGTAGCCTACCCAGGACACATTGTCCTCAGATCGAAAAGAGAAAAGTTGGAAACTTTAAAGCAGTTTCGAACAAAGGAAGCGAGGCAGGCAGCCACTTCATGACTCTTGAAATGGCCAATTTATCCTTCACTCGTGTAATACTGTAAGTTATGTTCTTTGACCTCCATTGGTCTCTACAACATGGAAGATACTCGCTACACGTAGACTTCTTTGGGCTAGCGCGTATAGAGAGAATTAGGTACTCGCAGGAGTGTGCAAAACGCGTCCTCGTGCACACGGTACTTTAGGCTGTGTGCAAAAATGGGTCAAAACCGATCTATTGGTTTTGGTTCTGTTATATACTCCCTCTATTTCTAAAATATTATAAAATACTATACCACTCTTATAATAATTCTCTTAATCAATTATTGGCTTTATATAGAGTCCTAAAAGAAGTAGATATTTATTCAATTAATTTCTCCTATATTCAATAAGGATGGAATAGGAAAAAAAGTAGTTAAAATGCATTGATAACTTAAAACGTCAATTATTTAGGAACAAAATTAGACTTCTAAAATGTCAATTATTTAAGAACAGAATGAGTATATTTTTTTTTATCAATCACACTAACACACACTGGTTAGGGATACCAGTGAAGTACTCCAAAAGGGATATCCGTTCAATTATATATATACTCACTCTGTACTTTTTACATGTCACTTTAGGGAGTTTCACAAGAAACAATTAATTAGTTTTAAATTTAGGAGAAAAATGAGTTGAAAGACTAAAGTACCTTTAATTTTTTAAAAATTAAAAAAAATTGTATTGAGCATTAATAATTTTGAACTAATAAGGATAGGGGTAAAATTGGTAAAGAATGATTTAAATTTTATTGAATGTATAAAAGTGACAATTAAATGAAATTTCACATTTTCTCTAAAGTGACAAATAAAAAGGAATAAAGGGTGTATAATTTCGGTTTGATTATGGTTATCAAAAAAATATAAAAATCAGTTAACCAATTTGGTTTCGATTTTAAAGGTAAAAAATTGAAAAAGTTTAAACTGACCAAATTTTTTTTTTTTTGGTACAAGTATATATTATATGGTGGGAGGGGGGAGTGGGAATTGAACCGTCCATGTCCACGGTCCACCTCTATTTAGCTAAGCCACACAAGAGGAGGACTTTAACCATCCCAACTAAGGTGTGTTGGCAACTGACCAAATATTTATGTACATATTATAAAATATTATATTAAATAAATTAATTTAAAAATTTATATTTAAATGTTCAAATTATGAAAAAAAATTATTTTTAGTTATGTTATTGATGAAAAATTTTGCAAAAATATTAAATTAATAAATAAAAAATTTAGAAATTATTTTAAAAATAAAATTAATAAACCGATTAATTGAACTGAACTCAATTGGTTCAATTTGGTCCGATTCAGTTCTTCTACATTGATACCCGAATAGGAAGACTAAATCTATAAATAGGAAGGAAGCTAATTTATTGCTAAATTATGGAGACTATTCTATTAGGGAAGTTTATTTGTTCTCCAGTAAGGCAATACTACAAGACTAATGAATCATATTCCTTTCAGGTTCGAGTAATAATCTCCATATATATACCTCTCATATTTATCATTCTCACACATTTACAAGACACATCATCTCTCTTACATACTATATCTATCTTTACAACCCACTCTAAGTTAAGTACCGGAGTATTTGTAGGAACCTTCTCTACCACTCACCTTACCTTTTGTGGACCTGTGCTTGTAGAATTCAGAGGTCTTCCAAGCCAATTATCATAAATGTTCGGTTCGATTTTGACTTTCTATTTTAAATATTTTTTATTAATTAATTTTATCTGTTCAATTCGATTTTGAACCGAAACTGACCGTGCTCACTCATAGTTGTCCATGGACCTTCTTCACCAGCATACTGTAAGCTTGTTTATCATTTTTCCAAGAATTGAAGGCTTGGGCTTCCCATAAAAAATAAATTAATCAAATAATACAACACATTGTTTAAGCATCACTAACAAAAAATTTCAAAATAATAATAATAATAATAAAGTCCATTTAATTGGAGCTAATGTTTAAGCAATGGCTTCACAGGTCCTACGTACAGCTACAGCGGTGGAATATAGGGATGTAACTAAACTAAGGTAATTCGCGAGCTATTCGGAATTGAGTTGAAAAAAATTTGAAATCAATTCAATTATTATTGAATCAAGTTCGAGTTAGAGCTACACAAATAAACTATCGAGTCGAGTTCAAACTCTTTAATATTTGACCCAATAGACTCACAAGTCTAATCAAGTTTGTGCGTATTTAGCATTTTACACTTTTATCTTAATATAATTATAAAAATATCTTATCAAAATCAAGTTAAGTTCAAACTTGAGTCATTTGAATATTTAAAAATATATATTTTAAAATTTTAAATAATTAATCAAGTTGAATCGAGTCAAATTTGAGTATAAGAATCACTTAATCTAGTTAAAGCTCGATTGAGTTTAAGTCAAATTTTAAACTTCATATTTTACGATCAAGTCAAACTTGAACTTGACATTATGTTAATTCAACTTGACTCAATTACACTCGTAATGAAATATAAGGACTTTGGTTTGAAATGATTTTAATATCTATACATAAATCTAAAAGATCTCTAATAGGGCCATTCATGGTATCTTCACTAACAAATTAACTATTACGATAATTAACAATTAACTGCTATAAATCCACGCCGAAGTATCTAACTATACCTAAAGTATAAACGAGTTGAGCCGAATCGAACTTTAGTTCGTTCAAATTTGATTTGTTTATAATTAAGCTGAATTCAAATCGAATCATAATAAATTATAAAAATACAAGCTAAAAAAAATTTTAGAAATACAAATTATAAATTAAAACTATTCATTAAAAAGTTAAAATAAATTATTTATTTAATAAATTATCATAAAATAATAATTTTATTGTAAAAATATATTTTTAAATATTTTTACATTTACTATAAATAAAAATTCATATATTACATATCTAAATTTAAATCATTTATACATAAAAATTACGAGTCAGCTCACGCGCTCTTATTCGAGTTTATTTGCAAGTTTTAGTAGTCGAGCTTTATATAGTTTGAGTTCGGCACGGTTATTAAACAAGTTTCAATATAGAGCTCGAATGAGCTTGTATTAAGCTGAGTTCCAAGCAGTTTCTAACTGCTCGACTCGTTTACTACCCTAACTACAAGTACATTACTAAAAAAAAATTAAGTTTAAAAACTTTTTCGAATTATATAAAATATAAATACAGGTTAGAAACATGACACACTTTTTGACAAAATACATTATAAAAAATATTCAATTTTAAAAACTTAGCGAGATCATGAACTCAGTTCATGTGATTTATCTCCTATTAGTATTATAAAACTACAATTTACAGCCCTAATTACAAGTACATTACTAAAAAAATTAAATTTAAAAATTTAGAGAGATCATGGTTTCAGTTCATGCGATTTACCTCCTATCGGTGTAATAAAATCAATGTTCATTAAAAAAATTATAGTTAGACGAGGCATGACTCCACAGTGTTCATCCACCTTTAGTGTGCGTGCATTAATCACGTATAAAAATCAATTCAGAAGATTACAAGCAGGAGCACTCCAGCCACAATTGAGCATCTAATTATCCTGATGTTATTTTTATCTAATTGTGGACACTCTCGATTTGATCGGCACGCAACGGAAGCCCAATGATGAGATAGTCTGAATTTCGAATGCAAGAGAACCCGATACCTTCTCTAGAATGGATTCGAGAGCTCAAAATCTCAAAACCAAGCCCAAAATGACTAGGCCTAAGGCCCAAACACTAAGCCCAAAGCCTTCAAGCCCAAACCCAAGCCTTACTAGGCCAGGCCTGAGTGAAGAGGCGATCGCCTCACCGAAGAGGCGATGCCTCTTCACCTTGGACATCGGTGAGGCGACATCTCACCAAAGAGGCGGCGCCTCTTCACACCTGTCCCCTACAGCAATAAATGTTATTTATTGCTGCATTTAACACAAAAATCTACCTTTTTTCTCTATTCTATATTTTGTGCGGGAAGGGAAGACTTTTAAGGCACAAAAATGAGAAAAAAGAGAAGAGGGAATGATGGAAAATACTAGGAGGAGAATTAGCATGGGGTTTTGGAAAATTGGAGAGAGAAAAAGGGTAGTGGTTTCAAGGGGAGTTTGGGCTGATATTTTGGAGGACTCTTGGCCATTTTTAAAAGAAAAAGAAAGAAGAAAGAGAGAAAAAAAAAACGTTCTTGAGAGGAAGGAAGAGAAAAAGAAGAAGAGAAGGAGAAGAAGTAGGGATTTAAGCTTGAAGTTCCAATTCTTTAAGAAGGAGGAAGGTTTTCTTGCATCTAATACATCAAAAATGAATCAATCAAGCTCTGAGGGCTAAAGTTAGGAGTCTCAAACGTGCTTCATCCAGTGAGCATCCTCTTCTTAAGTTTTGAAATACTTGTTTTACATAAAAGTTCCATTTCTTATTTTTCTTGGCTATTTTTGTGTTTAGTGCTTGCTTAAGATCTTATTTAGAGTTTGAATATATGAATTATTAAGTTCTTAGTCGCTAGTTTATATTGATTTGCCTAAATATTTGAGTTACTTAAGATTTAAGAAATTTATAATCTTTTGTAGTTTTGTGCCTGTTGAAGAGGCGACGCCTCTTCAAAGATTCACCGTTTAAGCTTTTCATTATTGATTGCAGTTGTTTTATGTCTCTTTCAGTCATGGTTGTGAGCTTAGGATGCAGTTCAGGAAGAGAGAATGCAGAAAAATCATGAAAATAGAGATTAGAGATTTGGCAGAACGGATTTGGGGGATTTTATAGTTGCAATTTGCTATTGAAGAGGCTATCGCCTCAACGATCAAGTGGCCTGAGGCGATCGCCTCTTCACGAAGAGGCGACGCCTCTCCAACAGCTGGGAGCATACCTGTTTTTTTTAAATTGTAAAAATTTTATGTTGTGTGTGCGAGATTCAGCTATCAAAAACAACAAAATTTTTATGAATAACATGCCTCAATTGATTATAGAACAGATAGAAAATGTTATACCATCATTTAGTACAAAATATGAAAAGATAAAAGCAAATAATCTGTTCAAGCAAAACGATAGTAACAGTTCTGAAAGCAGGTATAATCCTAATCTAATGGAATCTCAGATGGACATCTACTCGTCATCCTCAAACTCCTCATCCTTCTCCTTATCAGCGGGATCATCAACATGATCACCTCCATCATTATTACCACTGTCCCCAGAAGACTCGCCAACAGGCTCCTCATCACCAGCATGCTCCTCCTCCTCTTCGGTATACTCAGCATCCTCCTTCTCCTCGTTGCTGGCCTCGTCCTCGTCCTCCTCATCATCATCATCCACGTGAACAGCAACCAACTGATGCTCAAGAGCAGTGACCATAGCTCGAGTAGCATTAAGCTCCTCCTGTCGAAATATGAAAGGGTAAGAAATCATGAAAGCATGCATACATTTAGACATAGGCAATGAGATTTACCTTCTACAGCTGGGTCGTGGACATCACGAAGTCCCGCTGAGCCTCGATAACTCTGTACATATACTCCGCCTACTGTCAAGGTATTTGTAATTATAAATTATTAGAATTAACCTTGTGTTAAGCTAAATATGAGAATAGATTGTGAAAGAGAGCAAATTACATGTGTAGAGGTCTCTGGGAAGAACACGGGCTCAATGGTCATGTCCAGTGTCACGAACTGACGAGACAGCTCCCCTAAAGGCAACCAACATCGAATCATCAGATCTGGAGGAGCTGCAAGCATACCAGCGATAACCTGTGAACCAAAACTAAAGTTGGGGACATCAGTAGCAGGTGTTGGCCTAGTCGAAGTACCCTCGTGATGAGGCACGATGCGAGGACGCTAAGACGGCCTCTCTTATGCAGTAGGCCTAGGTCGGGCAGCCGACGCTCTAGTTGGAGCCTAAAAAAGAGAAAACAAGTCAAGTGAATGGTATCTTCAAATAGAAATGCAAAATCAAATGTTTAGTGGAATCATTGCTTACCTGAGGAGTGAAACAGGGTAAAGGTACCCTCTGCAAAAGATGCATCCGTGCGAAGTCCACGTAGCGAGACTTCCTCCTCTCGCAATGCTCGTCAGCATCGTATCCCTCAAAATCCTGATCTAGTTCATCCCCCTTTAATAAATATGCCCAAAAGATATGGCAAGGAGGAGCAAAAGGTGGTCGTCTCGCCCGAGCACCCCCGTGCCAAGCTCGAATCCTCTCACCGAGGAACCAAACTCTGCAACCAGGACCTCGAAGTAACACCCTTTTCATAGATAGTGGTCTCGAGAGGATCATAGCCTAGGACCATCCAGCCTCAGGGCCCCACAAGTCCAGACAGATCTAAAACAAATAAGCAAATGAATTGAATTGGTAAACAAGTTACTAATTGTGATTTGCATTTGCAGGTACATACCCCATCAGATGTCAGGGAGTTCAGATGCTCCCGATGAATGTGCACATGAGCAACAGGCTTTCTCCAAGCCTGGCTAGGACCCCACCTTAACATAGCTAGAAAGGGCCTGTTATGAACATGAGATATCCTAATAACCAGCTCCAACTCTAAAGCCTAGTCCTACAAAACAAAGAAGCATCGTTAGCAAATCGTGGGGACGATACTTGAATCAAACTCAATAGAAGAAGAGCAAATAAAGAGTACCAAAATAGCATGCCAAAAGCCACAGAATCTCTTAGCCTTCCAAACAGTCTCATCTATGCCCCGATACAGATAGGCCAGAGCACAACTACCCCAATAGTGATGGCCACCAAATCAAGGTCCCTCAGGGGCGGCAAGAAGAATAAGTTGATAGAACTTACGGTATCCACAAAGAGAGTCGTCCCAAAGAGATAGACCAAGAACGCCCTCACCACCTGATCAATCTAACGACCAGAAGTGGCAGCTGTTACTTTCGCTGGTGTGTAGTAGCTTTTGATGGAGTTAATCTTGATGGTGCGAGTCCCCTTCATATCTGGGACCATACCCAACAAACGCTCGATGTAGGCAAGGTGCTTTGGAGATAGATTATGTAAACTCACATCAAAGGGAATAGGATCCCCAGCACAAGCAATACCGGTCACTACAGCCAAAAAGGCCAGATCTAAGGTGAACTCGCTGAAAGGAAGCTGGAAGGTGTGAGTAGTGTCTGACCACCTCTCCATCAAAGCATGCAGAGGCTCATAATCTATCCGCCCCTGAGAACTCGACAAAGCAAGAATGAAATCGGAGAAATCGGTGTCGAATATGCGGGTCTTGATAGCGGGAGGAAAACTATCGTACCAAATATAGGCACCGCTGAAGTTACTAGCACCCTTGAGTGTGTGGGCATCGAGCTGCCAAACGAGAATATGGAATTGAACATTTGAATAATGCACATTAAAGATCAATAAAATGTTATGCGTAGAGGCAATCACCTCTCCTCATAATAAGAAGGCGATAGCCTTTACACTATCACCCTCTATATGAAAAGGCGAACGCCTGTTCTCCTAAAGGTGATCGCCTCAATGAAGAGGCGATCGGCTCACCGAAGAGGCGACGCCTCTTCGTGCCGGCAATCTGACTAATTTTACAATTTTTTCAGTTTTCCTCAATCTAATCATATGGATTTTAGTTTTGCATGATTCATACATGTTTATAATCATTAACCCAATGTTTTCTAACCCTATTTGCAAAAAAAAAAAAAAAAAAATTAAGAAAATTAGTTACTAACCTCTCCGGTAGCCAATCCGCAGATATATGATCGTACATCCTCTAGAAGAGGGATCTTATCTCCGAGATTGAGGCCGAAACTATGCACAGGACGTACAGTAGGCGTCACTTGGTCCCATATGAGCAAATCTGGAGTCCGTGCGGCATTTATAGCAGAGAAAACAATTGAAAGAAAAGAAAAAGAGTTTGAGAGAAAAAGGGAAAAGCTTTAAAAGCAAAAGCAATTAGAAAAGAATGAAAGAAAGGGTTTATATAGAAAAAGAAAAGGGCAAAAGAGAGAAACTTATTGAGAAAGAAAAGAGGAAGAAGGACAAAGCCCATTAATTGAAGAAAGGAAACCCACCAAATAGGCATCCTCAGCGGAACCTATTAAAAAAAAAACTCTCGAAAGATGAAGATTTTCTACTTTGCTTCTAGGGTGTACCCCGAAGTCAATATTGAAGAATAGAGATATTCTGATCGAAGCATCAGTGTCGAGAAGTGTCTGGTCGGGTTTGAATCCCTGAAGTGTGCGATGTCAAAGAGTGTCTGGTCAGGTTTGAATCCCCGAAGTGCATCTTCTTTTTCCCTGAGGAGTGTCTGGTCGGGTTTGAATCCCCGAAGTGCATCTTCCTTTCTCCAAGAAGCGTCTGGTCGGGTTTGAATCCCCAAAGTACGCATTATTAAAGAGTGTATGGTCAGGTTTGAATCCCCGAAGTGCATGTTCTTTTTCCCTAAGGAGTGTTTTGTCGGGTTTGAATCCCCGAAGTGCATCTTTTTTTTCCCCGAGGAGTGTCTGGTCAGGTTTGAATCCCCGAAGTGCATCTTCATTTCTCCAAGGAGCGTCTGGTCGGGTTTGAATCCCCGAAGTGTATCTTCTTTTTCCCCAAGGAGTGTCTGGTTAGGTTTGAATTCCCGAAGCGCATCTGCTTTTTCCCCAATGAGTGTCTAGTTAGGTTTGAATCCCCGAAGTGAACATCCTTTACTGAGTGAAGATCGGACCATGCTTGAGAATCACATTAAATGTATAATGAGTAACTGATCGGGCCAAGAAAACCCGAGGAACACAGTTACGTTTCAACTCTTTCTTCGGAATAAAGATCGGGCCATGCTCAAGATTCGTGCCAAATCCTCTACTAAGTGAAGATCGGCCATGCTTGAGAATCACGCCAAATTATAATAAGTAACTGATCAGGCCAGGAAAACCCGAGGAACACGGTTACATTTCTACTCTTTCTTTGGAGTGAAGATCGAGCCATGCTTGAGATTTGCACCAAATCTTGCTACTGAGTGAAGATCGGGCCATGCTTGAAATTCGCACCAAATTATAATGAGTGGCTGATCGGGCCAAGAAAATCCGAGGATCATGGTCACGTTTGAAGATAAAATTCGACCTTTCGGGTTTGAATTCCCGAAACTGACGGCCCAAGTGAAGCTTGCAGGTTAGGTATATCGTTCTCTCTAATCATTGTGCATGTTGCTTTTTCAAAAATTGATTTCATAAATCCATTTTTTGAAAAACCAAAGGGGCAAACTGTGGACACCCTCGGTTTTATCAGCCCGCAATGGAAGCCCAGTGATGAGATAGTCCGAATTTTGAATACAAGAGAACCCGATACCTTCTCTATAATGGATTCGAGAGCTCAAAATCTCAAAACCAAGCCCAAAATGACCAAGCCCAAGGCCCAAAGCCTTCAAGCCCAAACCCAAGCCTTACTAGGCCAGGCCTGGGTGAAGAGGTGATCGCCTCATCAAAGAGGTGACGCCTCTTCACCCTGGACATCAGTGAGGCAACGCCTCACCAAAGAGGTGGCGCCTCTTCACACATGTCCCCTACAGCAATAAATATTATTTATTGCTGCATTTAACATAAAAATCTACCTTTTATCTCTATTATGTATTTTGTGCGGGAAGGGAAGACTTTTGAGGCACAAAAATGAGAAAAAAGAGAAAAGGGAATGATGGAAACTTTTAGGTGGAGAATTAGCATGGGGTTTTGGAAAATTGGAGAGAGAAAAAGGGTAGTGGTTTAAAGGGGAGTTTGGGCTGATATTTTGGAGGACTTTTGGCCATTTTCAAAAGAAAAAGAAAGAAGAAAGAGAGAGAAAAAAATGTTCATGAGAGGAAGGAAGAGAAAAAGAAGAAGAGAAGGAGAAGAAGTAAGGATTTAAGCTTGAAGTTCCAATTCCTTGAGAAGGAAGAAGGTTTTCTTGCATCCAATACATCAAAAACGAATCAATCAAGCTCTGAGGGCTAAGTTAGGAGTCTTAAACGTGCTTCATCCAATGAGCATCCTCATCTTAAGTTTTGAAATACTTGTTTTACATAAAAGTTTCATTTCTTGTTTTTTTTTTGGCTATTTTTGTGTTTAATGCTTGCTTAAGATCTTATTTAGAGTTTGAATATGTGAATTATTAAGTTCCTAGTCGCTGGTTTATGTTGGATTGCCTAAATATTTGAGTTACTTAAGATTTAAGAAATTTGTAATCTTTTGTAGCTCTATGCCTATTGAAGAGGCGTCGCCCCTTTGCATAGAGGTGATCGCCTTAGTCAGAACCTTCCATGATTCTGCTCTGCCTTGATAGCTTTTTGGTGTATTTTTGGTATATGATACGTATCTGCTGCCTGAATATCTTTAGTATTGCAATGTAATCATCATATTTTTGGTTTGTTTAAATGATTAATCCATGTTTATATGAATCTCCATGTCTACTTTCATGCAAGTAGAATATGGATTATTTTGTAAATAAAATTGTTTATTTCGAGTTTGGAACTAACCGTATTTGTTGTAGGTTTTGGTGATTTTTAATCACTATGTAATTAGTGATTTAATTAGTTCTTGAGAGGTTTCGTTTTGGTGGATTATTGTAATAATTGTACAAATCATTGTAATCCCTAATCCCCTATCTCATTTATTTGGAATGGATGGTTGTAATATTTATTCCCATTATTTGTTTAAATGCCAAGGTAATAAACATACAAACAAGATTAATGTGAAAATTCAGATTAATTCATAAAATCGAAAGCGTTTGCAACCAACAATAATAAGGAAATAACTTAATAATTAAGGATAATAAAGTACAAAACACGCGGTTGGCTGGGCATTCCAAGGCCCATATCCAGTTTCCGAACCCGATCACTAAAGATGGCTTCTGGGTACCTCCGTGGAATCTAGTTGCTATAAAGTGTCCCGGTTTTTATCCAGGTGGCAACTCCATCTCCGATTTGGGCCCCAAGCCCATTTTGTATTTCCCAGTGGGTCTTGAGCCCACACAGTGTCGTGGTTGCCAACACTTGGGCGCGCGCTAAACCCCGCTGCCTACACTAATTTACAACAAATACGGCACATTACAAAACACAACTTCATTTTAATGCTTGGGACTTGGAGTTAGATTGCAATTCCTACAGCTTATGGTCTTAAGATGAAATGTTTTATTTGCATTAGTTTAGTCAACTGGTAGTCTGGTACTATAACAGATCCAGAAATAGCATAAACTACTCCTGGAAAAATGGAGTTTATATAAAGAAAAACAAGCCAAAAGCAAATTATAGATAATGGATCCAACTCTATAGAATAATCCCACAAAACTGTAGGATATTTAGGCAGTAAAAAACAAAAATGAAAACATGATTATAAAATGATAATATTAATTATTTGGTATCTTGTTAGCCAACCCAATCCTCATGCTTCCGTTTTCTTAATTCCAATCTTTAATTTAAACATTATATAACATTGACGGCCAACATTGTTGGAAGAACTAAGAAACTCTCCTTTGCAAGAAACTTTAGAAAAAAATCTGCAGTTAAAATATAACACTTTTTTTTTTTAAGCGAATAATTGTGTAATGCTATGACTAAGTAAATTTTCAAGAAGCAGCAATAGTAGTGAACACATGAAAGCAACAATGACAAATTAAGTGTATTAGCTTGTCAACACATAAAAATTTATGGGAGCTTGACATCAAAATCTTGTCTGCATCTCCTTCCAAAGGTAGTCCCTAAAATTGTCTCGTATTTTTCGGTCTGTAATTCTTGTCTAACATGACAGATACATTCCTAAATTTGTTGTAATGCTTGACTTCGAATTAGATTGCAATTCCTATAGCTTATGGTCTTAAGATGAAATATTGTATTTGCATTAGTTCAGTCAACTGGTAATATAACAGATCCTGAAATAGCATAAACTACTCCTAGAAAAATGGAGTTAATAAAAAGGGTAATTTACCAAATTAGGGTAAAAAAAAAAAATTATTTCCTAAATTATGGTACTTTTAAAAGTAATTTCCACAAATAGATGATTTGTAAAACTATTTCTCAATTTATGATAGTTTTGACCAAAGTCAAAATTTTGGTGGGCTATACCGTCTCTGTCAGTGGCGGTATGGCCACCTTTATTTTATTTTTATTTTTTTTTTGGGCCATACCGCCTGTTGCAGTGGCGATATGGCCCTTTTTTCATTTTTTTTGACTTTTTTTTTATTTTTAAATTTTTGTTTTTTTATATTATTATTATTATTATTATTATTATTATTATTATTATTATTATTATTAAATTATTTATTATTTTCCTCCCCTTTTCCTTTTTTTATTTTGGTCAATTTTTTTATTTTATTTTAATATTATAATGATAATGATTAATTAATTATAATAATATTAAAAATAATATCATAATTATAATAATATTATCACGTTTTTTAAATTTAATAATAACTTATACTTATTATTATTATTATTATTATTATTATTTTCCTCCCCTTTCCTTTTTTTTATTTTGGCCGATTTTTTTATTTGAATTTTTTATTTTTTATTTTATTTTAATATTATAATGATTATGATTAATTAATTATAATAATTATAAAAATAATATCATAATTATGATAATATTATGATTTTTTTATTTTTTTATTTTGAAATTATTATTATTATTTCATGTGTGTGTGCTGGAATTTGCATGGATTATCATTGGCCTTTATGGCTTTTATGCATTGAAACGTATTGAAATGGCCATTATGGCCTAATTTTTTATTTTAATTTTATAGGGGATTATGATTAATTAATTATAATAATATTAAAAACAATATCATTATTATAATAATATTATGATTTTTTTGTTTTTTAATTTTAACATTATTATTATTATTTCATGT
>CATIWK010105065.1:0-14625 GCA_949634005.1 Mallotus japonicus
GTCCCGGCTTTCATCCGGGTGGCGACTCCATCTCCGATATGGGCCATAAGCCCATTTTGTATTTCCTAGCAGGCCCTGAGCCCGCACAGTGCCGTGGTCGCCAAACACTTGGGCGCGCGCTGAACCCCGCCGTCTACAATATTATATTTAATATATTGTATTATTAGACATTTTTAATAATGGTTATTATTAACTAGTATATATTAAAATTAAGTAGTACTTTATATAAAATATACTTTTTACATAAAATATATTACTTTTAATTAATATTATTAATATGAACTGAATCTTACGATTCGATTCAATTCTCGATTTATAAATTAGGAATTTCGATTCTCGATTCGACAACTATTTCTGACATTAAAGAAGGGTTAAAATAAATTGATATTTTCTAAATAAAAAATAAAATAAAATTTTCACAAAATATAAAAATGAGTAATTTTGCTGTGAGCTTAATTAATTATATATGCAAATAAGAACACATTTTTTTTGAAAATACAATTTAAAAATAAGTACTTTAAATAAAAATTCTATAAATATTTTAATTAATTTTTTATAAATTAAAAATTATACATACTAAAACTTTGACTTACAATACAAAATAATCAATTTTTTTATAAATTATTTAATAATTAAAATTATTGTCACCAAAATTTATTTATTTATATTTTTTCTAAATCAAAAGAAAAAAAAAAAAGAAAAACACTTGTTGCCGTAGAACAATATAAAATTTGCACATTACCCACCAAATAAGCCATGGATCCTTATCTTCTCACAGAAAATTGTAACAAACAAAAACATTATCTACATATAGCAATTTAGCTTTCGACTTTTTTTCCTATGAAACATTCATATGCTTATCTTTTTGTTTTTCTTTTTTTTTTTTCATTCAAGAAACCAAATCTGAAACAAGAAAATCCACAATAAGGCTCGGTGGCATACCGTGCCACTCACTAAGGCCAATAGAAGAAACAGATGCCCTTGCAAAAAAAAAAAAAAAAGGGCAATCTGGTTCACAGACATTTTGACAAACATTAAGTGACCATTACTAAACTTCCTTTTTTCGCAGCCAAGAACTCACCTGCATAACCTCTTAAAACATACCTAAAGCCCAACCTATTCATTGAACATCTCTTGCAACCAATCAACAAAACAACCCTAAATTGTAATTCAAAAATAACTCTATTGATCACTCATTAACAAATTAAACAATTTATTTCCTGAAAAAGCAGTATAATCAACAACCTAAAAAACATCTTTTTCAATATCATCATCTGCATGTGGTTCTCTCGTTTGGGTCTTCTTTGTTTTAAAACTTTTGCTCCTGCTGCTGCAACTTTTGGATTTGCATTAGCAAAACTTTTTTTGGGCTCACAAATAACGCTACTGATCCAGAACATACATTAGCTAAAATCTTTAACCCCCACTTAAACCCCGGACCATCCTTTGTGGACTCTCTTCATGTCTCTCTGATGACTGGTCTGGTGTCGCTGATAAGATAATGGTGTTCTACATGGCCACTGCTCCTTCATCTTCATTTCTTGGCAACCTCAAATTTCGCAGCGATGACAAGCTATTCTATCCTTATCTCCTTCCTAAAAGGTATCCTATTCAGCTTTCCATTTCAATTATTCTCTCTCTCTCTCGCCTCATTTAGATTTCCAAACGACACTAATTTTGCCTCTTGTCGCGTTTTTATTTAAGGCGTTGCCACCGTATTAGTAATTCTGATGATACCTTCAAACTCTACATGATTAATTGCAGAGTAGTGAGCAATGAAGGTCCTTCACCGTTTCCTGCTGCTTCTTTCATAAGAGAGCCTCACAAGAACTTTGATCAAGTAATAATTACCATTCGATCAAGAGATGGAGGCCACAATGCTATTCTTAGTATGGCTCCTCAACAACAGTAAATTAATTTGGTTGAGACATATGAGGTGTTGGATCATGCATCTTGCAGAATCTAAAAGAAATTAGATCACTTTGATATAGAAATTTGAAAAGCATTAAATTAGGGTTAAGTGTTTTGTTGATGTTGGTGATAATAAGTAGAAGCTGGTGGCTGTGAATGGGAGAAAGCGACGGAGGTGGCGGTGGGAGAGGAGAGACGGTGGTGACGGTAGTTATTGAAAAGGAATGAGTGATCCTGTGATGTGGCACAGTTGGTGGGTCTCACAAGTCCAATTGTGCATGTTTCTAACCATAGTTTAGGCCTCCATATGTGTGAGGTTCAAATTGAGACAATTCTAAACAAAAAAGTTTCAAATGGGAACAAAAAAATATGAGGGTCCAATCCAGTCCTAGGCCCATACTTGAGGGTCTAATTTATACCTTTGGCCTATTGGCTAACACCAGGACTAAACCTCTATCATTCTGCATGAGTATTTGTACGTACATGCTACATTTATTATTACTTTTACAGGAAGATTAACTAAAAGTATTATGTAACAATTTATACCATATTCAATAATGACTGGAGATGACTCTTTGAATCATTCACATGAGTCTGATCTGAACCATCCACGACTACTATCACAACATCAACCTTTCTAGCTAGATTTAAGTATATCTCATTATCTTTAGCACTTCTAGTCAAGTCTATGGACTTGATCACTGTAGTCTTATATTTGACAATTTCAGCACTCATTCCTAACAATAAAAAATGCTACAAATCAACAAGTGTTTAATTTGTGATTATACAGCACAAACGATTAAATATGATATTAATTACCTTTCTCTTCCATGGTAACAAGCTGCCCTAAACCAAGTTTCCTTAGGATTGTGGTCTTCCAAGCATTTTTCAATCCGACCACCAAAATAAAAAGCTCTACTTCCCCAAAAAGATTAAAGATTTGGGCCAATGGTACTATTACAAAAAATTTAATAAAGTAAATTACATATCAAAACCCAAACACAGAACATGCCATCTCAAAAATGGATATTGAATATATACAACCCAAATCACCCACATAACCAACCCTACACACACAGAGCATTCCATCTAAAAATTGGCACTAAATAAATAAAGCCATTAAATTCTTAATTAAATACATCTATATAGAACTATGAATTAAAAAATCTTTCTTTAAATATATCTATATAGAACTATGAACTAAAGAATCTTTCTTTTACTAAATGAAAATAGCATCTTTATTCATCGCCAATGATTAAAAATTTTAGCAGAAAATCACCTTGGCATTCTTATAAGACATTGTCATAAAGAACTTGAATTTGAACCTCCAAATCTTTGAGGATATATCTTCAGTCATAACTTCTAGGGGAAGAACTCTGTTCCATTTGATTTTCAAGGAATAATTACACCAATGGTGCTTGAACTTTTTAAATTTTGATAATTGAGTGTCTGAACTTTTTTTTTATTCAATTGAGTGTCTCAATTCATAAAAAGTTGTTCATGTAAGTGCTTCTGTCCGATGGAGTCTTATGTGGCAATACCGAAAAGGTCATGTGAAACCACCACAAGCCTAATAAACCTCCATGTCAGTAAAAAAAGGACAAATAAGATGGTATTACAATAATAACCCTGAAGCTATATTAAAAAAAGGAGAAGGAAAATTGGGATTTAGGGTTTATACCTAAAAAATGATTCCAACTATGAAAATCTCAAAATTGATGGTTGTTCTTATTTTTCTCACATTTGGGTGAATTATTTTTCTTCAATTTGTCACAGAAGAATGGAATTAAGGTTTCTTTATCTTTTTTTTCTTCTTATTGCATTCACCATTGTCGGGTTCTTGTATCTTTCTTCTCTATTCTGAAAGAGGCATGGATGCTAATTACTTTTGTGTATGTGGAAAACGACGAGTGATCAGAACTTCGGATATATGCAAATCCAGGAAGGAGATTTTGGTCTTGCGAGGACCCATCTTGCAACAGGACATTTGAGAGGTTTGAGTTTCAGCTAGGTGACAGATCAAGTAGCATAATTCGTAGTTTATTGACTAGCAAATCGAAGCTTGAAATGCAGTTACAAAGAAGTCAAGCTAGAGAGAAGCGTTTATGGGTGATTGTGATTTTGTTGATAGTTGTGATTATATGGTGTTGGTAGTTTATGCTTTTTATCTTTTGTAGTGGACCCATATAGTATCGATCATGTCTGTAAAGGAACTTTTTGATTTTGTATCTTATGAACTACTGTAGGTTGATTGCAGTTCATGGTTTCGGTGTATTGTACTTAAGGTTCAATTTGAGCCAACCACAATGCAATGGGATTATGGATTTTTCTTATTTTTGATAAAGCTGTGTGTGTGTGTGTTGTGTCTGGTGGTGATCATGCATTTGCTACAGAACTGATGTATGTATAAAATAGAACTTGATGACCATTGAATAGAATGAATACAATGAATTGTTGAGAAAATTCGATGCACCTGGTACTGAGTGAAAGAAAAACAACAATTCAGTTGTTGCCTCTTTTAATAGGAAAATGGTACTAATGGATAGCTGAAAATTGTATAGCTAGAAATGGACAATTTACATATAATCCTATACCTGAAAATGGATAGCTGCTGCATTTAAGTAGCAGCAAAATGCTATTTTCAGTGGTTCCTAAACAACAATTAGCAAGTAAACAAAAACATAAGATTCACAAATGAGCTGGACAAATGATTAACATAACATAGATTAATAATAATGTATACAACTTGATATTAAGATCAAATGACCATTATCAGCTGCACAAATGACCAAAAACGCTGTTAAAGTCTAAGTCTTTAACATATTTGCCGCTTGGCAATTTTAGACAAAATTCCATAAAATTTTATGAATAGCCACCCATATTGCAGACGTAGGTGTTCTACCTTGAAATTGACTCTTATGTTGGAAGCTTATCTTGGCCATCAACAACTTCTTTATTCCTTCGTTTAACAGTGGATGTTGATTTCATTTGCTCTTTTTTCTTCACATTTCTCTATCTCTTGGCCTGAATATTGGGGAAAAAATACACACATTAAATTAAACTAAGAATCGATTAATTTTTCAATTGCACACAAGTTAAGCATTACCTGCAACTGATTAGTGGTAATGAATTGCTTTCCACTTTTCATAAAACCTTCTTTCCTTTGTGTCATGAAAGATGGTTTGGGCTCATTCCCCTTTCAGATCTTTACATTATTATTGACAAGCAATTGTTGACTTTTTGTTTGAGGCTGTATAAGTAATGAATAAATTAAAAATTAAAAATTTAAAATTTAAATGCTTGAACACCACAGTAAAAAACATGAGTAATAAAGTAAATCACTTACATTAGCTACCATGTTCATTGTTGTTAAGTCTGTATACACTCCAAAGCCTTTTGGAGGCTGAGTAGCAAATCCAGGACTTGTGTAAGTCCTCCTTCCATGTTGAGGTTGACTAGCCGATCCATAGCAAGCTTTAGCATAAGTGAATTTTCTTTTTCTCACATAATGGACAAAAAATCTTTCATTTTATGAGAGTGGACTAGCAAAGGGTAATTTTTCCGCAACATTTAGTACTGAAGTTGAAGAAGTTGGTCCTTGTGGTGCAAAAGATGGTCCAATATCCTGAATATATTTAAGTTCCAACAAATTAGTCCTACACAAAACCAAAATATAATGTTGCTTGCTGAAATACTGCATACCTAATTTGCAATTGGTTCTAAATTATATGACTGATCACCAATCACCTAACCAAGACAACATTTTCAATTCCTTTAAAAATTAAACACAGTCAAAAAATAATAAGTTCATAAGGAAAGTAATGAAAGTTTAAAGAAAATTAATACCTACATGTTGTGGGCTGTCAGAATTAGGTAGGGCTATTAGGTGAATTGTGGGATCTGTCAGTATTAGGTTCGGTTATTTCAGGTGGAAAAGATGGTCCTGAAGCATTATGTGGTCCTGATTCTCCTTGGTTGCATCTCTTTAAAGACATGCATGTTTTCTTGTTGTGTCCTATTTGGTAGCAGAGCTGGAAAGTCATCTGTATACCTTTTGTAGACAATTTATGACCACTTTGCATCTCACCTTCCTCTTTTCTTCTATTTTTTGCTGGTCTACCAGGCATTCTTCTGTCTAGTGGAGGTTGAGGTGGTTCAACCTCTCTTCTACCCTAAAACTTCTTGCTATTCATTGGTTCCATCATATGTCCATAAGCTTCTATATATTTATCTTTTATGAATAATTCATGCACATAATCCTCTAGATTTTTCTCAATATGATGTATCGCACTCACAACATGATGGCATGGAATGCCAGTTAAATCCTAACCTCGACAAGCATAAGTTTTATTTTTGAGATCAACCACATATGTATCCCCTTTGTACTCAACCTCAAACCTATTTTCTCTATTCCATATCATATGACAATTGGTACTTTCTAAGCAACTATCAAATAACTTTTTCCTAATCCTCGGCTCAAAGTCACAAATCCATTTCTCATAAAGCTGCCTATTATCTCTAAGTCTACCCATACTAACTTCCTAATACCCTCCAACATGGTATAAATGTTCTTGGTCCTATACTCAACTGTCTTACCATTAAAGGCTTCAATTAAATTGTTGTCAACAATGTCACATTTCACCAGTGTATTGAAGTAAGCTCGACACCACTGGCTAGGATGAGTGTTAACTTGTCTTCAAATTCTTGTGGAGACAGCCTCTTCATTTCTTGCATATTCTCTTCAAAATCCGGCATATTTGTGGACTTCACACACTTCCAAAACTGCTTGTGCAAATCAATGCCTTTATTTTTCTTCCACTAATTTACAAAAAGGTGTCGTGCACAACACTTATGTTCGGCTTTGGGCAACAAAGTCCTTAATGCATCAAGTAATCCCTATAAAAAAAATACAAAAACATGTTAATAATTAATTCTAAATATTTTTAAGAATAAATAAAATTAAACCTTGAAGAAGACACTAACCTTTTGCTGATCCATGATAATAGTCCACCCTTCACCATCATTCAAGTTCAACTCCTTTGCAAGTAATTCAATAAACCATGTCTATGTCACTTTTTTCTCACATGTGACCACAGACCAAGCTACAGGGAACATTTGATTGTTCCCGTCAGGACCAATGATAGCTAGGATCTCACCCTTCACTTGCCCCTTTAAAAAATAACCATCAAGCCCTAACACTTTTCTACATCCTCATAATAGCCCTTTTTCATACAATAAAATGAAATGTACACCTTTTCAAACACAGGAAGCTCAGTGGGCAATGGTCTTTGTACCTTCATGCTTGTAGTAGAACTTGGATTGGACCTTTCAATCTCGGCTAAGTAGTCCCAAAGTCTAGCAAATTCCTCCTTCAAATCACCTTATAGTATTGCAATTGTCAAAAGTTTTACTCTTCTTATTTGTGACAAATTGAGATTCACCTTCAAATCTTCCTTAACTATTATTTGTAGATTAAGAAGTGATATGACTGCAATGCATTTATATTTCCGCAAATAATTACACGCTAGCCATTTTGCTGTGACTCTTTTGTTTTTGAAAAAAACTCCACAATTATGCTTATCAATAAAAGTCTTGATCTGATATGAGCTGGTCACACTATCTTTGGATGCATATAAGAGCCAAGGATGATTTCTCTTTACACATTTAACCCTTATTTTTTTACGAGTGTTTCTTGTAAAATTAAGTTCTTTCCTTTCTTATATTGAATACCTAGTTATGACTTCTTTAAACTCACCCAGTCCTTTAAAAGCCATGCCAAGAGAGAACGATACCTTTTGAGCCTTTGGATTATGGGCTGAAAACCGACTTTTTCTTCTCACATCATGGTCACAGTCACTCCCATCTGAATCCGTGAAGCTCCAATCATCATCATGAGAGTCCCAATCCTCATTTATCTCCTCATCTTCTTGAATATAAGCTACAAATTTTCTGAATAAAATTTCTGCAGCTACTGCAGATTCAGCTTCAGGATTAATTTGAGGATTATTGTTAGCTTTACTTCTTTTCTTTTTTCTTACTGCTTCTCTGAGTGCTTTCCTGGCCTGTTGTAACTTTTCATTATCATCTTCAAACTCATCTGTTACTTCAATATTTTCTGCTTCATCTTCAGACTCATCTGCTACTTCGACATTTTTAGCTTCTGTCACTTGTTCTTCAACTTCAGCAGTCTGTACAGGGACTTCAACATATATAGTAGATGGTTGTTGGTCATTTGCATCACCATGGGTAGTATTCCTCCCATTTTCTGCCTCCTGAGTTGCTTGATAGCATTCACTTCTATCCCCTTTAAGCACTTTATCTGCTATACTCCCCAAAACCTCATCCTTAAGCCCATCATCTAACTATCCCTCTTGGCCTCCTAAACTACCTAAATTGCCCTAATTTCTTCACCTAAGGAGGGTTGGTTTAAATTAACATCTTCATTTATTATCTTATTCACCAACCTCTTCTCACAATTAATGCCCCTCTTAAAGCCATCAATTTTTTCTTGTTCAAACACTGTCCCATACCCATAAAAATTGTGCTCTAAATACAGCTCAACCCTACTAAATTCTTTCAACATTTTAATGAAAGTAATAGTTGTTTGCTCACACAACAACATCAGCCCATGTGACAGGGGTTTTTTTCCTTTCCTAAAATGTATCTTCACTATCTCCATATTCCCAAACATATCCTTAAGAGACCTTACTACATCACTTAAGACAAACTTGTCTATATCAATATATATTTCCACCTTGGCACCCCAACATACCTTGTCTCCATTTGTGTATTGTTAATAAAAAAAATTCCCCCATAGAAAACATCAACCACATGATGCTTGTCCATGTCTACATTAGACATACATTTTTAAAAAATAGTAAATAAACATGTAAAAGAACATTTTCACATGCATTTCTATCACTTTATTTGCTGTAAATTGAAGAACAAATATATAAAGGGATACAAAAGTTTAGCTACCTGTCATAACTTTATTTGAAATCACCAAAAAGCTTCAACTTTAGTATATTCCTAACAAAGACGAAGCATGAATGCTATCCCTCCTAATCGCAATTGAAGAAACAATTCGAGCTTCAAGAATAACGTTACTCTATTTGTCTCTGTTCTTCACCTTAAGCTACAGTTTCTTTCTTTTCTTTTAACCACAAATCCCTAATTCCCAAATTGAAACAAGTAATTATTTTGTTACAAAGGTTATTTTAGTTATTCTCTAATTCTTTTTAGTGTATTATTCAGGTCATTGTCTTATTTGCCCTTATTTTGCTGACATGGAGGTTATTAGGCTTGTGGTGGTCCCACATGACCTTTCCGGTATTGCCACATAAGACTTCATCAAACAAAAGCACTGACATGAAGAACTTTTTATGAATGGAGACACTCAATTGAATAAAAAAAAAAATTCAAGCACTCAATTGTCAAAATTTAAAAAGTTCAGGCACCAATGGTGCAATTATTCCTTTAAAATATCATAAAAAATAATAAAAATTGAAAAGGATTTGAATTAATCTTGCCTACACTGAGTGTATTACACCCAAGGGTAAAATTTATGACACATCAACCAAGTGATTTACACTTGGTCATTGAAAATGAGATATTTTTCTTTGTTACAAATCTCACCGTTGGATGTAATACACCCAGTGTAGGCAAAAATTTTAACCAAGTGATTTACACTTTGTCATTAAAAATGAGACATGTCTCTTTGTTGCAAATCTCACTACACATTGAAAATGAGACATATATTTCTTTGTTGCAAATCTCACCGGTGTAGGTAAGAATTTGCCTTGAATCAATTATGTAAGCGCACTTTTTTTTTTTTTTTTCCTTTGGATGTTTAGTTGTACAGTACTTTCCATCACAAATGATTCTTTGTTTCATTATCATATACAAAAACGAATTAACACAATACCCTATTCCCAAATCCAAAATACGCATCAAATCTTTAAACCATGAAAAAAAAAAAAGGCAATTACAATTTCCTACTCTTACAACAGTTTCTGAGACCTAAAGCCGAATTCAATTGAGTCTTTGCAACCAGTAAAATCCCTTTTTTCATGTTCATGTAAATGTTAAAACCCCATCACTTGTGGGCTTCTCCGCCTACACATGCAACTGCAACTCATGCCCGACATGGCTTGCTCACACCACTAATCCGCTAAAGTCCACCAGACATATTAACATATCAACCCGTGTGATGTGACAGTTTTTGACAAAGCACAGCAGCGACGCTAGATATAAGTATCAGCAATGTCCAGGCTGTTGTTAATGCTCATCTTCAATTTTTAATGACACTAGTTCGCTGCCCTGCATTTGATTTCTTAATCTTGAACCGCTAGGGAGCCATCTTATAAACCTATCTGGCCAGAACCTGTAAAACAAATTCATATATGCCAATAGCATTATCCCACATCCAAAACAAATAGATGCAAGCTTCTTTCTTCTATCTCCCTCGTTATCATTCTGATGCGATGCATCAATGATAATTGCAGGATGCAAACAGCATATATATAATTGAACACGCATCCTACACCTCTCTATGCCATGCTTTCATGAAAACTCTGGTATTGACAATGCCATCAGAGATAGAAAATGGGAGAATCCACACCATGCATATTTCTCATTCTTCTCAGTTTATGCATCTCTATAATCAAGTGATATTCCACCAAATAACATGTTTAACCAATAACAAAACATATTTTAAGTATTATGCATCTCTATGACTAATGTTAAATAGCATAGGTTCATAAATAGTGGATGGATTAAGAGATCAAGTTTTATAGCACGCAGAATTTAGACACAAAATTAAGCAGATATTAAACAGCATCCCCACAAATGATTTCAAATTGAGATGTAATACAAAGAAAATGACTTACAGATCCATTCTTTCATATATCACTCGCCGGACTGAAGCATTCAGACCATATGCTATTGAGTTAAAAAGACCCTGAAATATAAGAAAAAGCTAATTAACTTGCAATTCCTCAAGTTAAAATAGAAGTCTTTCCATCGGGCATGCTACTAATTGAAGTCTTTCCATTTGCTTGAGCTACCACCTTCATATATAATTACTTCAGCCCATGACAGCACTTTTGAAACACCTACACATCTGAAACACACAACAATTTTGCATCACAGGCTGTGAAGTATAAAGCTTTTCACTTCGCCATCTAAACCTATAAACCTAAACTGATTATATATGCACTCCTGGGATATCAGCACTCTAGCTGCACCAAACTTTTTATATTTTCTGAAACTTTTTGCACCAACTCCTACAGTAACAGCAAAAAGAAAAAAGGGGGCAATGACAGACAGATGTTGTCCTTGTAATATTAGAAACCAAGACAATACCATTAAAAAAGAACAATGAATTCTTTCCATCAAAATATGGAATTGATGCACTGGAACTTGTGTCACCTGCCACATGCTCAAAGCCTCAACCTCAAACAAATACAACTAAAATTTCAATTTCCAACCCTCTTTATGCCCCCCTCCCTCCTCTTCCCACTTCCCTCACCCCAAAAAATCTAAGTCTTTTTTTTGGTACCTGACATGCTTATCAAATTGAATCAAAATCCAAATACAGAGACTGATGATCAACCAACATAACCATAATAATTGAATCTAATTGCTAGGATATTCTGGGGAAAAGTTGACCAAAAAAAAAGCTAATGATCATTGAAATTACCATGAGTGCAGCTGTCCCAACATCAAGAACCGATAGCCAAAGGATATTGTGGCCTGGTGCAATGAAGTCATGAATGCGGTTGATTGTGCCAAAAGCCCATGATCCAATAAGTATGAGTGGGTAGTATCCCCACCGGTTCAAAGCCTATACAATTATGGAAACCAACAGAATGATGTTAATATGAATAACTCTTTACATTTTGACAGTGATCTGGGATATAAATGAATTGAAATTTTTTTTACACAAGGCCCTAACAGTTGCAAAAGGAAAGTTCTAGCTATGCACCAAGTTAATGGATTACAACTAGTTTTTCATAACAAGAAAATAGTAGGGAAAGGGGAAAAATAAAAGAACACAAAAGAGAATGAGAAAGAAAGAGATAGAGTTCCTGCAATATGATTCTTGATTATTCAGTTCTGTATACAGCACATTATGTCTCCTTTCCGACCAAACTACTTGATAGCAAGCTGTTTTATCAACTAATATAGTAGCCAACAATTCCTAAGTCAGCCCACGAACCTCGAGTCATGAGAGATTGATATAAGAAATTACATTTCCAAGATAGCATAACAGAAGCCAAAATATATATACTGAATAGGACATCAGAATTTGCCGCTACACCAGATGGTCTATGGATATCTTGACACTAACGATGATTATAGACAGGAAGTCAAAACACATAATATAAGTGGTCTGAATCATGTGTATGAACCTCATTTTAAAACAAAAGAAAAAAGACATAAAAATCCATTGCTGTTATTTGAGACATCCAGTTAATATCTCCCATGAATTTATGAATTTCAAAATTATAATCCATTAAACCAGCTGCAAAAAACATACCTTCATGTCTGGCCTTGCATCCAATTGATATGCTCGGTCTGACATGCCTACTGCCATCTGAAATTTCCAAAGTGGTGTAAGTTTTGCCTTGAACCAAAGTTTAACAGCTAGAAGGAAACGGTTAAAGGAATTGAAGTTCAATACATACACGAGTTGCATTATTTAGCATACGTATGACTTGAAAGTACGTAAACCCATTGTAAAGTATTGCACCCCAGAGCGGAGCATAAAATGTTACAAAGTGAATTGCCTGCATAAGTAGATGGAAATACATAAGAACAGCCATTAGATCAGAGATAATATAGATATATATCCGAAATGTCCCCTCTCTCCACTTAAAATTCAAAGCAACTGACAAGTCTGTGAGCGTACTACTTGTGACATAATGTTTAAACAGCAGAAAGCTACATTTATCAAGCATAAAGCTTCATTGTCAATATTTATCAAAGCATAGGAAATTATCTCTATGAAGCAAGCTATTGCTGAATATATGAAACAAAAGGACATGGTAAAGTCTATAAGACAAGCTCTGCTTTAAATATATATGTATATATATATAGAATTCCTAGGACAACATAGCATATGTGCCTTCCTCTCATGGAGAAGGTAAGATGAAATCGGAAGGGGTCCTCAGGCACTCCCTAAAAACACAAAAACAAAGACTTGCCTTTCTTGTTCTCCCAGTTTCTGTCCAACACCATGCACCTAAATGTGCATGGGTATTGCCAATGGAGCGTAGTACAGTCATAACCAATGATGTTCCTGCAGGAAGTGGGAAAGCAGTAACATGAATTATGGATTAATTTTGGGCAAAGACACATGAAACAGAATGTGAGAGAGAAATAAATACCCCAAACAAACAAGTGGAACATGGCCTCGAGGTCTTCAACATCTGCTTTGTGTTTAACAACGGTACGATGAAGAGTAAAAGCAATAGTGGTAGTCCAGAGAAAGGATGCGACGCAGAAAAAATGGGTGCTGTATCCCTGAGCAACACAAAAGAACCCTTTCGAAGGATCCCTGTGGGGTCACACCGCAGTATAATACAAGTACAGATTAGTTTGTTGGTTAGGTATTTTTCCAAAAAAAAAAAAAAAAAAAAAAGAGGAGGAAAATTGTAGAGAAGAGAAAAAAAAAAAAGAGAGAGAGAAAGCGTACCCAATTATGCTGAAGAAACTGCAAAGCATGTCCTGCACACAATGGCACACAATGACACACACAGACACAATAATAATAATAATGATTAAAAAAAGGAAGAATCAAATGATAGGTAGAGGGTTAGATCTAAAATACAATCAAACAGTAATTAAAAGAAAAATAATAAGACCGATGAGATCGATTAAAAGCAAAATGACAGAGAGCGAGAGCCTACAGAGAGGGCGAGGTAGAACACAAGCTTGAAGGAGAATTTGCGTAGCTCCTTGAAGAGGACATAACAAACAACTATGAAGCTCGACCCTACAAATGAAAGACTCGATGCCCCTGCGTTTACCGATGTCAGAACCTGCCGATCGTGAGCTGTCAGATTACCGGCGACGTGAAGCGTCGCCATTTACCTCACCTCAACTCAACTCAATTATCATAATAATAGTAACTACTAAACACGGAGGAGATGCTATTCGATCAGTCGAGTTGATCAACGTTTCAATTAATTTTAAAATAAAACAGAAAATCGCATCGTCGCTTTGGCCGAGTGGTTAAGGCGCTTGCCTGCTAAGTAAGTAGGGTTCCCCGCGTCAGTTCGAATCCCACAAGTGTTTGGTGCTATAAATTGATGTCAAATTGGGTTGGTAGGTCGTATTCGTGTCGAATTGATTTTTTTTTTTTTAAATTAAAAGGTGTTTGGTGCTATAAATTGATGTCAAATTGGGTTGGTAGGTCGTATTCGTGTCGAATTGATTTTTTTTTTTAAATTAAAAGGTGTTTGGTGCTATAAATTGATGTCGAATTGATCCACTTTGGTGACACGTCATTTATTAATCGTATCAAATATTTCAATTATAATACGATACAAAAATTAAATAAATTACAACAAGTATAACCATTTATTTTAATGGATTGTGTCACCAAACATAAACATTAAAATTTGATTACATTACATTTTAACCACCATTCATCCATTGCATTAAGTTAAGGCAATTAGCAGCAGATGAAATATAAAAAGGTTCAATCAA
>CATIWK010105110.1:0-11609 GCA_949634005.1 Mallotus japonicus
ACATGTTTATTTATTTATATAATTATTTCTGCACTTTTATTATTTTTATTGCCTTTTTTTCTCATTTTTGTTGATTTTATGTTTTTATAGTAAATTAGGCGTTTTTATCATAAAGTTCACATTTTTATTGTAAAAATATCATCTTTATTATTTTTATATATTTTTTGCTGTCATCTTTATTTATTTATGTATTTACTTCTGCATTTTTATTAATTTTATTGCTTTCTTGCAATTTTTATTGTTTTCATCCCTTTTATGGTAAATTTGGTATCTTTTATCATAAAGTTCAAATTTTTATGGTAAAAATATCATTTTTATCATTTTAATATATTCATTTCTGTTTTTTTTTATTTCTATTAATATTCCAGTATTTTTAATATTTTTATGGCTTTTTTGCAATTCTATTGCATTGCCTTTTATGGTAAATTAGACGCTTTTATCATAAATTTACATTTTTATGGTAAAAAAATACCACCTTTATCATTTTTATTATTTTATTTCTGCCATTTTATTTATTTTCATATTTACTTCTGTATTTTTATTATCTTTATTGTATTTTTGCTACTTTTATTATATTTATGCCTTTTATGGTAAATTTGGCATTTTTACCATAAAATTCATGTTTTTATGGTAAAAATATCATCCTTATCATTTTAATATTTTCATTTCTGTATTTTTATTTATTTATACTAATATTTTCTACATTTTTATTATTTTTGTTGCAATTTTGTAATTTTTGTTACCTTTATGCCCTTTTTGGGTAAAATCGTCATTTTTATCATAAAGTGGATAGTTTTATAATAGAAATGACATTTTTATCACTTTCAATATCTTAATTTTGCATTTTATTATTTTTAATTTTAATTAATTGCATTTTTATCATTTTCATTATCCCTTTTGATAAATTTATTATTCCTATCATAAAGTTCTCATCTTTATGGTAAAAATAATATTTTTATCATCGCTTTTATTATCCCATTTGCAATGTTATTATTTTTATTGCATATTTATTACCCTTGTCATTTTTATTGCTTTCTTTGATAAATTTATTATTTTTATCATAAAGTTAATATTTTTATGGTGAGAATAATATTTTTATCATTTTTATTATTTTATATGCACTTTCATCATTTTTATTTCCATTCTCCCATTTTAATTTTCTAATATTTGTCTCATCATAAAAATCTTATTTTTTTTATAATAGAAATGACGACTTCACACCAAAATACCCAAATTCCAAAATCTTGTATCATGCATCTTCGTTAACATCCTTGTTTGTTTATTTGCTTAATTTTTCTTTTTTTTTAAAAAAAATTTATTATTATCTATTATTTCAATTATGGATAAATGGAATATATAGAATTGTCTTAAATGTGATGTGTGCTTGCATGTGTATGAAGACTAACCCTTGTTCTGCAGGTTTATTAGAATAAGATTTTTATTTCCTTTTTGTCCATTTTAATGTAATTAATAGAATGGGCATTTTCTAAGGCAATGTAATCCTTAATCCCAATTCCTTTTTTATTTTATTTTGGATGTATTTATTAGAATAGGCTTTTTCCATGGGTTGTAATCCTTAATCCCTTTCCCTGTTTTTATTTCGCTTATTTGCTTGTTTATTTTGATTATTTCTTGCATGCTTGTGTGCTACGTGCTTACTTGCCTACATGATCACTTACTTGATTGGTGAATGGTTGTTCATTTATTTACTATGTGATGAATGCTCATCAATCCAACTATCCTGCTTTCCATTTTGCAATTTAAACTGACTAACGATCAAGTGTGGTAAATGCATCATAAAACCGAAACTAGAGTGAAGTAGTGAATAAATAAGTAGTATGTATGATAAAAAACAGGATAAGTAACTCCTACCCCACGAACCTGGATTCTCTGATTATGGAAGTGGATTTTTAATTCACTTTCTCTCGATTTAGATCGGGTGGCTGCTCCAATCTACAAAGCCTATTCAGGCAGATCCTCCCACAAGCAATAATAAACCGGTAGATGGTCACCATTAGCTTGTGTACCCCGATAAACTCACTGATTCTGTTCCCCGAGCGATGATCACAACTAGCTCGATTATATTTCCGTGAGCTAACAATAACGAAGTACAATGAAATGAAATAAAAAAATAAATAAAAAGAATACTTAAATTTCCTAATTCAATTTATCAATCTAGATTGAATAATTAAGCAATTAGAGTCCCAATTTGCTTCACTAGCTATCACTTGAATTACAAGATCATTTCACAATTCAATTTATTGGTTACAGTCAAGGGTAAATCACTCTAAATTACTTAGAGTCTCTTTCAAGATCATTTAAGCATACTAAAACTAATTACCGCCTATTTTCACGGTCAAGTCAATTAATTAGGGATCATTAAGTTCCTTAGCAATTTATTGATCCCAAAGGATTTGTGTATTTTCGTGATCGAGGTTCCTAAATTCCATGAGTCTATGAGCTAATAAATTATGCAACTTTCATTGTCTCTAATTTATCCACAAACATGCATTCAATCAAGCCTAAAATCAAATATATGAATAAATAAGATCAACTCATAAAATTAACTGAAAACCAATTTATTCAAATGAAATTATGATCCAAACAAGTGATAGTCTAGCTACAAAAATTCAAACCCTAAAAGGTTTAGTTACACATACTTAAGTTCTTCAACAACAAAAATAATATAAGCATGAATAAAGTCAATAAGAAGAAGAATAGTGAATTAAAAATCTTGTTGCTTGACTTCGTCTCCTTGATCACACTCTTCCTCTTGCTTAGGGCTCTTCCTGAGGTTGATCAACAACCCTCAATAATTTTGGAACGTCTTCTTATATAGGTCACTTGATCAAGAGTCCAAACTTCCTTAAATTTCATAATCCAAAATAAAATAGGAATATTTTTCTTGACAAAGCCTGAAGCATGGTCGTGCCTCAGCCTGTGTCTAAATCCTTTACAACTACCTCGAAGGTGACATGACCACAAGCATGGTCGTGTTGAGGTTGTGATGTTAACTCCAAAGTTTATACTTTTGCTCAAAATGGACACGACTTCAAGCATGCATGTGCCATGGCCGTGTGATGCAACTTCAAATCCTTTGAGTTATCCAGAGTGTGGCACCACCAGGAACATGGTCGTGCTATGAGGCGTGTCGCTTGTATCCTTCATCCAGTGCATGGCACGACTCATAACATAATCGTTCTCTTGAATGTGCATTTCTTCCTAATTCTTAGCGGATGGCATGGCCTAAAGCATTGTCGTGTCATCGTCATGATGAAGCTTTTTGTTCTAAATTGGTACCTATAAGAAGAAGAAGGCAAATCAACGCCAATTAAAATAAAATAACATAAACATTAAACTAAACTAAAAAGAAATATTAAAATGAGCATTAAAAGCTCTAATATAAATTTAATCCTAAATTAATAAGAATTCTTGAAAAAAAATATTACTTAAACCTAAAATCTATCTAAATCTGATTAAAATTCAACTAAAAATACATGCATAAATAACATACATCAGTATCTAATTTAAATAAAAATTTCCATTAATTCAAAGTTTGAGCTGAGTAAAATTATAGGGGAAATAAACTTTTTTAATATTTGATAACTCATTCACGTATTTCTCGAATCTTTAAGTGCTAAAGGGTTAGGTGAACTTGTGGGAATTCTCTTGCAAGCATTTTGATGCATAAGTTAAATTTCTATATGAATATGAATGAAATTGAGAATAGATGGAGGTATATATAGATATACAGATCACATACCTGGTAAGATTTGGACCCCTCTCCTATTAATCCTAATCCTTTTTAGACTAACTATTCCTTACAGAGTGAATTGGGTTATCTTTTTCCTTACAGATTTGAACTCCATTATGGTCTTTGGAATGTTGGGCTCGCATTATGGGCTTGGATATTAATTTGAGGTATCAAAAGTCCCCCTCCCCAAATGTTACTTAGATATTTATGTCTGAATATAACCTCAAGTGATGTTGAGTGTTGCCTCTGACATATATAATGATGTAGAGGTCATCAAACCTAACACGAATGAGTGTAGGTGAATGTTATGTTGAACCCTAAGTGCTAATATTAAATCGAGCACAAATGCGTGCTAGTGAATGTTATGTTAAGCGTAAGGTACTATTGTCAAACCAAGCATGAGTGTTAGTGGATATCATGTTGAGCGCTAGGCGTGAATGTCAAACTGAGCACGAACAAGTGCCAATAAATATAATGTTGAGCACTAGATGCTAATGTCAAACTAAACACGAATGAGTGTTGTTGAATGTCATGTTAAGTGCTAAACACTAGTGTTAAACCAAGTATGAATGAGTACTAGTGAATGTCATACTGAATGTTGGGTGCTAGTGTTGAACTGAGCACGAATGAGTGATGGTGAATATGATGTTGAGCACTAGGCGTTAGTATCGAGTTGAGCATGAACGAATACTGGTGAATGTCGAGTCTTTGAGGCTCACTAATATGATTAGTATTTGCAATAATTCCTGACTATTTTATTATTAAAAATAAATAAAGTATGATATTTATTTGATGATATAACTCGATGCAACATCATATGTCATTCAATGGTTTTGAGCATTATCTCTTATCTCATTATCCAATGTGTTAGTTATTATCCCATATTCAAAATTTAAAATTTATCATGTCAATGACAATTGTGAACCTTGGTAATTGCTCAAATGTGGGCATCTATTACCTGCCTCTTGTTCCTAATCTACCTTTGCAGTCATGGTAGTAAATTTTGGTGCCTAATGACATTTAGTGTCCATCTGGGACCTTCTTCCACTATATATACTTTCTTTAGGGTTTTTACTCTTTACTTTATTCATTTTCTCATTTAGCTTCATATGGTTCATCTTCTAATCTCCACCCTTAGCGACTACCTTTTCTAAGTTTTTGTTCGCCTTTCGCCTTTCGCCTTCTTAATCCTTATCACTGCAATTGTAATTTCCTACTTCCCTGTAAGGTTAGAATTTCTCTTTGATTCTCCCTTTTTTTGATCTTCTTTTTGGTTTTCTTAGAGTTTTATAACTCTTAAGGAGAAGGTTGATTCTTCTTAGTTCAATTTGGAAGACAAACAACTGATTAGGAAAAGGAAAAAGAGGTTTAACATCCCTTCTAACTATAAAATGTTACTGTAAATAGGAAATTTATGACTCACGATCATCCTAAGGGAAATAATAGAATAGTGGTTTATATAGATCAACTAAAGGGAGGTTTGAGATTTCCTTTAGATTATTTTGTAAAATCTTTTTAAATATCCATAATATAGCACCCAGTTAACTCATACTTAATCTGATTGAGGCATTTCCTCAAATTATTGATTGATTTCTATAGTCCATTTGGCCAGTTATCTAGGGGTGTTTCATCTAAAGGATGTTCAGTACCTTCTGAAGAGGTCAACCTCCGAGAGCAAAAAATAAATGAGATAGATATCAAATAGGTCGCTTAGTTGAGAGGGTCAAAAAGCTTTTAGAACTTTCATAAGTTGATCAAGTTACAACTCTTTTAGATCTTGAGAGAGAACAAAGCAAGAATGAGGTTTTTCAATAGTCACTTTCTCAGTTGAGAAAAAGAGTTGAAGACCTTAACCATGAATTGGTTGAGGAAAAGGATGGTCAGAAGGACTTCAAGACTTTTTAAAATGTAACAAAGGAGTTCTTCCAAGCCTTTAAGTTTAAGTGTCGAAGGATTCTTATCCAGCAACATGAAGACTTAGAGTTTTTAGAGATTGATACAGTTTCCTATAAGGGGCTAGCAAAAAATGCTAAAATAAATCATGCCTTTGTTGTCGCAAAGTCCAAGTGCTGAGGAATGATTGAGGCTGGCATTTAGGTGTTTACATAGTACATCGTTAAATAACTACTCTGAGTTCCCTTACTCAGCCTTATTGATAAAAATTTTTAAGACTTTCAGCATTCCAATATCGAGGAAGCTCTTTTCCTTTAACATCCTTAATTTTATACATCCATTTACTTGTACATTTAATGACTTGGTAAGGCCCTTTCCAATTGGGTCTAAGCTTGCCACTCCTCAAAATTCCTTCTTCAATGTCAACCCTTCACATAACCAGATCTTAAACTTTAGATATTCTATTTTGGACACTCTTACTATGGTACTTCACCACCTATCACCTACGGGCCTCTACCATCGCAACTGATTGTTCTCTTTTCTCTTCAAGCATGTCTAAGAAGTCAGAGCATTGGCTTTATTTGTGTTTTAAGCGAATTCTTCAGATACTTAGAGGCTGGGTAATCGAATTTTAACTAGAATGAAAATTTTCATTCTATAAGTCAATCTGAACAGGGTCTCACCTGTTGAACTTCGTGGTGTAGTTCAGTATGCCCAGATGATGTTATAAAGCTCATCCACCCAATTTCCTTTCTTCACATCTAGCCTTTTCTTTATCCCTTACAAGATGGTCCTATTCGTAACCTTTGTTTGGCCATTTGTAATGGATAAGATGAAAGGAATCAATTACATGCACTGGATTGAGTGGAAGCCTGGTGTGAACTCGAATTCGGTTATAGTTAATTTAAAACAGTTTTCTCTTACATAAAGGCAAGAATTCCAAATATGCCAAGATCACATCAAATAAATTTACAAAACTAAAATGCAAGCAAACTTGAATGGACAACACATATCACATAGATTCACAAATCAACAAAAAACACATAGTATAGCAAGAGACCTACATATAGAGTTTAGTAACTCTTACAAACTCCAAATGTCCGTAGCACGCTCGATAAGCTTTAGGAAATGGTTGATGTGAACTTACAAGCTCCTAGTTCCCTAAGTGTAAAGCCTCTAGCTCGAAACATATAAGAAGCACCGGAATGATTCCAAGCCTTTGATAGATCTCTACTCATAAGCTCCTCCTTGGTGACCCCAAAGCTTGCTAGAGCTCCTTCCTTAGCTTGAATGTTATAGGACTTGTTGCCTCTAATGGATGGATGTAGCCTTTAACTTGTACAACTCTTGTGCAAAGGATTATGATCAAGGGCTAATATATAAAACACAACTCTTGTATTTCACTCACTTACACACTTATAACATATAGAAAGAAAGATGAAGAAGAAGACTCAACTCTTGAGTACACACTCTTATTTTCTCTCTTTTTCTGTGTTTTGTCTATTGTAGATTGTAAGTGATAAAAGTGTAGAGAACTTCCATTAAATTAGTGTACATGTGAGAGACTAATTTTCATATGTAGAAATCCTCCACTAACTCAAGCTTGAGTGTAGGATAAGCCATCTCATGCATGTAGAGATTAACCATTTGCATTTTCACTTTGAGTATAAAATAAGCAACCTCATGCATGTAGAGATTGTCCACTAAAAGGTGCATGCTTATGACACCTTGCCATGGGGTCAACCATGCAATCACATTGTATAGAAAAGCAAGTGCGTAGGTGGCTGTCATGTGATATGCTTTGGTGGCACCTCCTTTAGTGAATGGGCTTTAGCTAGTTGGGCTTATTTAACTCTTAAATGGGCTCATCTCTACAATATCCACTAATTAGACTTATGGACTCTATTTAACAGTTAAATAAGGTCCACCTCTGTAATATACTTATTTAACCAAGCCCATGCATCTTCCATTAAGCTATATGTATATGGCCCATCTCATGGCCCATATTCAAACTAGTATTGGTAGAAAATATCAATTTGGTCCTTAAACTTAATATCATATATTAAATTAAGTCCAAATTAATATTTAATAGTCTTACCTTTTGAATTAGATTTCAAGATATGCTAGATCCATGAAAAAGCGTAAATCCAATTCAATTAATTTAATTAATTAATTAAACACTTTAATTAATAATTAAATTATTAGTTACCATTGTCGGTGCTACTTTTGTGTGTGCGACTTACTAGGTTCAAGTCCAAATGTCAATAGAAAATAATATTAACTCTTAATATTATAGGAAACTCTTTCCAAACTAAATGTAAAAATCCCAATTAATCACATTTAGTTCCCATAAGTCATGAGTGATGCCTAGCATAGATGTCACGACTACCTAATTCGAAATGAATGCTATCTAAAGATTCATAAGAACCATATAACATAATTATCGTGCACACCAATGTCCTTTTGTTACAAGATCACGATATCAGCTAGAGTCATAGTCAAGTCAAACTCTAATTGCCTCAATTATATGACCTCATCTTCAGTGTAATTCTCGATAAAACATGACTTCTACTAGAAACTCTTTCTAGTATCGAAACTCCCTTCAGGTAAGTCAAGTTTGACTTGGCCATATACTCATTCATCAAGAACGACTTAGATAGCATAAAATCTTATATTGATTCACTCTAAGTAATGAATTCCATATTGGCTGATCACTCTTCCTTATATATAACCAACTAGAGCCACCGTATTCCATATACCCATACGTGGCTAGCACAGGTATGTAAGCGGTACCAAACTCATCCAACCATATGTGGATGACCGTGTCGCCTCATGTCAAAGGACCATATACACCATTATGTCCAAGTTAGTGATTATTGACAAAAGTAAATTTCCTTACTATCATTTATCTTATGTTACAGTTCGATCCACCCACCACATGAGTATCCATATGTCTATTCTGATATCTCATATCAAGTAGTATGAGACTAACTACCTCTCACTATTAATATCACATGCCGATCAAGGAAAATAGATAAAGGCGATAGTCTTCGGATCAATATTACCCATTTATTAATCCTATGAATATGTTTATAGCATATGTACTAAATGAAATTTTCACTTATATTATAAAACACTTGATAATAAACTTATTTAACTTAATGTTAAAAGGTAAATACTCAAATAAATAAAAACTTTATATAAATAAATATTTAATTGCCATAAGGATAAAAGTACAATGTCATTTTTATTACAAGAACGCCATTAGGGCACATATATACTAAATAAGAAATGAAGGTAAATCTGAGCTTGGTGTTAAGCTCGAAAAAGAAATACATGAAATTATCATCATTAAATTATTTCATGTTATATGTGATCAGGCAGTTTTGAACAAGTTGAAGTGCGTCCTTTATCATGGTCAGCTAACAGTAGCCCTGTAGTATAGCTTTTCTTATTAGGAATCATGACCTTTATGAGCACCATATATGCCATCATGAATTTCCTTAAGGATGTAGTTACCCTCTTCATGAGAAACACACTTAGTCCAAGAATGGCTAAATGATCTTTTATATAAGTTTTCATTATAAAGAGAATATTGTGAGGCATTAATTCTTAGCTTCCTAGCTTGAATTTTGGTTATCTGGTAAAGTTCCATCCATTAAGTACCTGTCAATTAGTTTTATCCATTTAGTAACCTTTTTTGTGGTTAAAACTTCCCCTTCTTCTGTACTTGGCTTGCCCAACTCCTTACTAAGATTCAAATTTTAAAATAGTTATCCATTTTTATAGGCTGATTTAGCTAAAGAATTTGCTTCGTTATTATGTTCTCGAGGCATCTAAGTGATTTCCTATTGCCCTCATTTGGATTTGAGCTTCTTTAAGAGTTAGCGAGCTTTATCCGAGTATTTAATCATGCTCAATTCTTTTAATTCTTTTATTATAAAGACCCATTTTATTTAGTTCACAACTAACTAGTATTCACAAAGAATCTTCAAGCGTTCTGCTCGTACCTCATTTGCTAACTTAAGTCCGATGACCAACGCCTTATATTCGGTAATATTATTTATGGCCTTGAACATGATTCGAATAACAAGTTAAATTTTAATTTTACTGGGTCCAACTAGTATTATTTCTGCACTTGACCCTTATGCATTGACTGCTCCATCAATGTATAATTCCCACACGAGATAAACTTGGTCAGTTTCATTACTAACTGTCATTTTTTGAATGAAGTTAAAGAGTATATGGGCTTTGATATGTTACTTAGATTCATAAGAGATATCATGCTCTCCTAGTTGTACCGAATACTGAACTAGTCAACCATATTTCTTAGGTCGTTGTAAGACTTTTTTTAAGTGGGAAGTTTGTTCAAACGACAATAGGGTGTGCTTGGAAGTAGTTTCTAAGCTTGCGAGCCATATGAACTACTGTTAAAGCTAATTTATCAAGCTTTGGGCATCAAACTTTAGGCCCCTTGAAGGCTTTGCTTACATAGTAAATTGGACTTTGATCACCCTGATCTTCTTTAACTAGTATAGAAGCGATGGACTCATGCCTAACTAAAAGATATAAATAAAGCACTTCTCTAGTATAAGTCTGCTGAGCAAATCAGAGGAGGATAGGAATCTTTTTATGTCTTTAAAAGCCTCTTGACAATCTTTATTCCACTCAAAATAGTGAAAAGCATCGCTTAGTCGAGAATGAAATAAACCTCCCAATGTTATTTTTCTTCCTTTAATTTTTTGAAGCTCATTTATTGTTGTTAGAGCTTTCATGCTTAAAATGGCCTCCATCAAATCTGGATTAGCTTCTATTATACATTGGGAAATCTGAACACTAAAAACTCTCAAATTTCACCATGAAGACACATTTTTCCAGATTCAGCTTGATCCTGTACTTTTTCAAAGTTTGAAAGATTTTGTCCAAGTCTCTAGGATAGTCATCTAGATTCTGACTCTTCACAATTATGTCATCAATATAAACTATAACAATTCTACTGATCTAATCTTTGAATACAAAATTCGTGAGCCTTTGATAAGTTGTTCTTGCATTTTTTAGAAAAATGTCATGACCTTATAGTAATACAAGCCCTCATGGGCAATGAACGATATTTTCTCCTAATCCTTTTTCTTCATAGGGATTTTGATGGTAACCCTGTGCAGCATCAATGAAGCCATAAAGCCTATAGCAGGCTATAGAATCAACTAGTTAGTCAATTGTCGGCAAAAGATAGTTGTCCTTCAAGTATGCCTTGTTCATATTATTAGTGTTATGCCCTAGGCCAATTAGCTAATGGTCATACTTTGACTTTGTCATATTTCTATTTTATTAATAAAGTGGCATTTTTATTATTACTGTCTAATTCTAGTATTATCTTTGATTAGTTAATTCTACTAAGATCATCAAGTACTTGATTTGATAGTAAAACTCTTAGGTGATACTTGAATTCTAATCTAAATATCCCTAGTTGATTATTATTGTAGAAGCAATAATAAATAAAGACTAGTATGAGGTTGACTGATGATTAAGTTTTACTGATCATGTATATGAGATATTAAGTCAAACTCATAGGTATATATTTAGAGAAATGATGTACTGGATCGACCCACTATGAGAATACCACATGGATTGTTGTCATAGGTAATTCTCATCACAGTAGTATTATTTGGGGTAAATGCCATTGATGGTCACTAAACTTTGTGATTGATTACATTTTAGTTACAAAACTTTAATTTGTATTTTTTTAGTTACTAAATTTCTATTGAGGTTTCACAAGTAGTCTTTATAATATCTTTTTCTCCGTAAACAATCTATCATTACCGTTATAGTTCAAAATTTGAAGATAGCATACAAATAAGTTCATATTTTTTTATATTCATATAGAACATAATGGAAAAACTAAAAATTATTTTTTAAAGGATAAGTACCTTTTTCCTAAAATAATGTAAAAATACTACATGAT